>CAUYSK010057884.1:0-160785 GCA_963575035.1 Avahi laniger
AACACATTCTACTAAGCGAGGTATCCCAAGAATGGAAAAATAAGCACCACATGTACTCACCATCAAATTGGTATTAACGGATCAACACATAAGTGCATATATAAGAATTATATCTATTAGATATTGGGCAAGGGGGAGGGGGGAGGAGGGAGGAGGGGACGGATATATGTGTACACAAAGAGTGCGATGCGCACCATGCAATAGGATGGACATATTTGAAACCTGGACTGAGGGGGGGAGGGGAGGCAAGGGCAACACACGTAACCTAAACATCTGTACCCCCATATTATGCTGAAATTTAAAAAAAAAAATATTCCTGGATTGGACAATCAGCCTAATAGAAAATAAGCAAAAAAAATGAAACATAAGTATTTATCAAAGATGTGTAATCTCAAAAATTCAATCTCGTAAGTAAATGAAGTGCCTTTTTTTAAAAGGAAAATCTTTGTATGTCTATTGTATTGTAGCAATAAATATAAAGTATTTAATTTCCAATGCCTTTAGGATTGAGGGAAAAATATATTCTTATTTATTTCTGCAGGGGTGAAAACACTACTACTACTAATGAAATAGTTGACATTTAATAGGCAGTAACAAAAAGTCAGGAATTGCTCTACGTACCTACTTCATGTATGTTAACTCATTTGATCTTTGCAAGGGAGGTGGATAACAGGACCTGTCCCATTTTCAGTAATGAGGTAGCTGCACTCCTGAGGCCACCTGTCTGATTAGGAGATGGGCAGAGGTGCTCATAAGGGCAGTCGAGGTGCAGAGCCTGTATCCCTGGCCACTTGTAAAAAGATAGGGAAATTTGGTAATCTTCGTCTGTAACCTTAATTAGGCCTTCAGATAGCAAAATTCCTCATTCAGGAAATTGTCTTAAGAAAATGTCCAGATATATGTATAAATATGTCCATTAGAAAGAAAATATTGAGGAGTAGAAGAGAAACAAGTCAAAACTCCACAAATAGGGAGCTGGTTAAGTTAACCATTTGATAACCATGCAATGGGACAATATGTTCCAATTAGAAGCCATGTTGCAAAGTAGTTCTTCTCAGCCCTTTCCACTTCGTGACCCGTGATGAGAATGACAACATGTTTATCACATGCTAGGGTGAACGGTCAAGTTGGTCAGAAGCAACTGGTTCTGGAAGCTGGTGGCACAGGACCCTCTAGCCAGGGTAGAAGCTGAGGGGATCAAAGTCTTGGCATGTCTAAACCTCATCACCAAGACCACGTAGAAAGTTCCCATGTATAGGAATGTATTTGACCATAGGAAAATGTTGCCTAGACTTTGCTAAGCTAAGAAAAGGCAAACTATAAGAGAGCTTCATAGCATATTCCAGGCTGATAACTCCATCAGTGCAAATTGCTGTTAAAACATCAAAGGACCTGCATGCCAGGAGATGACTAGTTACTGCATCAAGAGCCCCCTGCCAACACACACACAGGGCTTCCCTGAAATCTGGCACCCCTGGATGGCTTCAAGGTAAAGCAACAACTAGGTGAAACCAAACACGGAAGGCTGGGTTGTCATTAGTGGGGGTTATTGTTCAAGATCCTTCTCCAGCATCAGCCAGCATTTGTTCTGATTGGTTGGTGCCTGAGCTTTGCAGGCAGTTAAATATTTTGAATATTACCAATGTATATTTAAAAAATTGATTAAAGTACAAATATATGGTTTGATAGAAGAAATAAGACCTAGTGTTAGATCAGTAGAGTGACTACAGTTTCCAGTAATCTTTTGTACATTTTAAAATAGTTAGAAAAGAATAATTCAAATTTTTCTAGAATAAAGACAAATATTTAAGGTGATGGATACCCCAAGTGCACTGATTTGATCTTTACAATTATTTGAATGTATTAAATTACCACATGTACCGCAAAACTATGTACCTCTATTATGCATCAGTCAAAAAATAAAACTTATTTTTGAAAAATCTAGACTTTCTGGAGGGATAAATACAATAAGTGTTAATATTTATTCTGCACTTTTCTGCATTTCCCACTTGTCAGAAAAAAGAGTTTAGAGAGGACGAAAGAGAAAAAGGAGAGCGAGAGAAGGAGAGCGTCAAACAAGGACAAACTTTATTGAAGAAGTCGGGGAAAGGCACTTTTGCTGGGAGCAGCAAGAGAGACCCCACCTGAGCAGTTGGTGGGGCATTTTAAAGGGTGGCGGGCAGAAAAGGGCGGTCTTACTTATGAGAAGCTAGGTGTCAAAAAGGGACCAATCAGGGCCCAGGCTCCTCATGTAGATTAGGGATTCAGAATCAACCAGTCAGAGCCTGGAGTCCTTTATGTAAATGAGGGATTCAGATTTAACCAATCAGGGTTGCGAAAGCCTGTACAAGGTTTCCAGAGGAGAGTTTTTTCGGGGTATGGGGTGGAGATTTCTTTGGCGGGCTTCTGAAGGGCTGGAGACATCTTTGGTGGGCCTTTTGCGTCCGGGGAGAAGCAAATGGCGGTTGTCCTTTTTGTCGTTCAGCATTCATGAGCTTTGCAAAAGTATATGCTTGTAAATAGAAAAAAATAAAGATTAATAATAGTATTTTCTGACAGTAAAATTATGGTTGACTCTGAGTCCTCAAATACTGATATTTATTTACAGAAATGTCCTTTGGCTTTCTAAGCAGCAGAGTGTTCTTAAACTTTTGGATGAAAGTTCCTTCTGATTGAGATAAGGGGATACTGGATATCACAGTGATAAGCAGGTTCTCCATTTTATAGATAACACAAGAAATTCTCATATCATGTTAAACCCTGTAGAGGGGGAGAGACTCCAATAATAAGTTAAGGGTTTCAAAGTCAAATTATTTTCATTTGAAAACAGTAAATAATATGGTATGGCTTTTAAGATTGGGTTTATGGACCAAAGTCTCATACAAGTATCCAGCTAGCAAGGGTCCTGTCCACATGTTGAAATCTGAGGCTCTTCCAACCGCCCACAGGGTTGTGCCGTTATGAACCAAGGTGTCACAATTGGCAGAGAAGGCAGCTGCCCGCCTAAGGGACACCATTCAAGGGCTCTCACAGTGGCCCCCAATCTACAATGATCTCCCTCTCTGCCTGGCAGAATGAAATACGCCATCTCCTTTGTGCCTTCCAATTCCACTGTGACAGCTTCAAAATGACCCCAAAGGGCACCGTTTAGTATCGTTATCCGCTTTACTTCTGGATTCACAAAAACTTTCTAGCTTTTCCTAATCTTACAGATAATTGTCTGGCTCGGTAGGCACCCGAAAATGTTTCCATGTCGATATGTATGTGATTATCTGCTAGAAACTCTTCTTTTTTCTCCTAGTTCATTTTCCTTCTGGTTACAATTAATTGGCTTATGAATGGACTTATGACCTGGGCCAATTAGAGTCCTTCTTGTTTTTTTTTTCTGTTGTTGTTGTTTTGGTTGTATGGGTGTGTGAGTCCAGGTGTGTGCGCTACAGAAAGTAAAAGATCCAATCCCCTTTTAGTTTGGGAAGCTATTGCATGTAACAGCTTAGGATATAGGAGTGGCCACAAGGTCGTGTCTCTCAGGAAAGGAAAGAGCCACTCTCCAGTACAAGAGATAAAAGCAGAGGCAAGAGGTAGAGGGATGTTCTTGTTCAGGCCTGACTTTATTTTTCCCCTTCTTTTCATCTTTTTAATCAAACTGTTTCTTGGATTCTATGAGGTATTTCAATTTGCATTTCTGGCATTTGGAACTTTAAGATTCTGGGTTAAAACATTGTTTTGCCAATATGACTCCTCAGTTTCCTTTTTGTCCTGGGAGGAAGCCCTAAAGGAATTAGACTCAGCAAAGTAAGTTGTTCTGGGACGTGAGGAGAAGCGAGAGTGTGAGGCAGGAGGGGGTGATACAGGAAAGGCGGCCAAGGGCAGCATGACTGTCCCCGAGGGCCAGGGCCAGGGGGCAGGAAACAGTCTATTTCAGCATTTTGCCTCCGGTGCTGCTGCCGGCCTCAGGCAAGCGAGTTAGTAGTGTTTTTGTTTGCAGGTGTTATTTAAAAGATCAGGAAAAGCTAGACATTTTTTATGACTTTAGAGGTAAGAGTTGAGGGCGGTTAACAATACTAAAGGGTGCCCTTTGGGGTCTCTTTGAAGCGGTAACAGGGGAATTGAAGACACAACAGAGATGGTGTATTTCATTCTGCCAGGCAGAGAAGGAGATCCATGCAGGTTGGGGACCGCTGTGAGGGCCCTTGCGCGCCGTCCCTGCCTGTCCTGACCTTAGTAACACTGAGCCTGGTTCACTGCGGCGCGACCCCATGGGCGGCTGGAAAAACGTTTGATCTGAGAGTGTGGAAAGAACTCTTGCTAGCCGTGGATGCATCTGAGACTCTGGTCCACAACCTAAGGATAGAATATAGTCAATAGTTCTTCGTGTTTTTAAAATCAAAATAATTTGATTTTGCAACTCTCAGTTATTACTGGGGAACACTCGCCTTCTCTAGGTTCAACATGAATATGAGAATTTCTTGTGGCATCTAGAAAACAGAGAAAGGATCCTTTTATCTTGAGGTCCTCATGGGGATAGCCTGTATCTTCTAAGCCCCTCACACTGGGGCCGCTTTAGGAGCCTGGTGCTGGGACATGCAGTGCCTAGCACTTGCCCTTCTTTGGTGTGCCCTGAAGCCATTCCCCTTTGAAATCTTTCCACCTCCCCGGAGGCACCCCTTAGGTTGAGGCAGAGGTCATTGCTGTTTGGGGGATCCAGCAATTCTCTGCCTTTCTATAAGGGACTCATCATTCTGATTAGTGGCTCTGAATACCTCCCACCCTCACCCTACTGGCTCCCCCTAGCAAAGGACCCTAAAAGAGCTCAGGCTTTTGGAACCGAAAATCCAAGAAAGGACTGTCTCTAACCACCCTCTGCTTTCCATCTATAATCCAAACCTTCCCTATGATCAGGAAAGGCCATGAGACTCATCTGCTTGTCACAGGGAAAGAAATATGCAAAGAGAACTAAAGTAAATTTGCATTGCAATAAATGTCCTTCACATACATTCAGTTCTGAGCTGCTTTCGAAAAACACTGGGGAGAAAAATTCAGTCCTGCAACATTCCTGCCCTTACGCCTGCAATCTGTCCACAAACCCAGGGTTTCCTTCCTCCTCCGGGGAGACTGTCAGACTTTGCCTGCAACCAAATCTCGTGGTTCATTTGGTGTGGTGCTGACATTGCTCCTTGTGTTTTTATTCAAATATTTGTTATTGTGCAAACATAATCACATATGCATTTATGTAGTAATGATATCAAAATTAAAATATTTAGCCAATTAGGTAGTTTGGTATTAGGTAATTAAAAAAAATGATCTCCAAAATAATTGACTTAATAAATCCTATTCTTTGAGTGCCTACTTTCTGGTGAACATGTGCCTTAAAAACTATTTAATTTCTCCTGTTTGTTTCAGTCATAATTATGCACAAGGTCCTGTGTTATTTAGGAGGCTTAGAGGAAGAGGAGAGGTCAGATGTATCACAGGAGTTTAAGTTAAAACTTGCCTCAAGGGAAGAGTCAAAGAGAAATGAACAGAAATGCTATGTTGAGAGCCTCCAAGGTACACATCAGAGGAAACTGTGTGTGTGTGTGTGTGTGTGTGTGTGTGTGTGTGTGTGTTATCTTTATTCATACACACACACATACATATATCCATCATCCCGTACCCGTATTCACTTCCGAACCTTCTCTGGGATCATTGATATATATACTTTCTCAACATTGACATTTGAATGAATGTATTGAATGAATGTTGTCCAAGGATATATTTGAACAAGGAAAGTGTTACCACAACATCTCACTAATGTGGAAGTTGTTTGTCAGACAAGCGAATTATCTGGAACACAGCTCAGAACTGAGAAGAAAACAAAACAGTTGTCTCAGAACACTTCTACACTGGGTACTTTATTTAGAAAGTGTCATTTTAATCTGTTTACCCTTATGTTACATACAGTTCAAGTTAGCCAGGTTTTTTTGATTTCTGTGATGAAAGGCCTTGAATTTTGAAGCCAGAAGGGCTTGGGCTTGAATTCAAGTAAATTAACTGTTCCAAGGCTCATTTTCTTAATCTGTAGAGCAGAAACAATTTACATTTTAAGCATAAAGTTACATTATGAGAATTAAAGAAGTTAACATATGAAAAAAAGTGAATGGAACCTGATACACAGAAAGTGTTCTTCAATAATAACATGTGTTTTCCTCTTCTTTTCCCAGCTCATGACAGATTGGACGCGGGAGAAGAGGAGGAGATTTCAAAGATGGACAGACCAACGACAGCGAGAAAGAACAGCCCAGCCTGTGCATACCATATATCAAAACAGACAAAGAGACAAAGTCACTAAAATGTACCAGGATCCTGCCTGGCCTCTGAGGCCATCACTAGGTCCCAGTAACCAAGAAAAGGTGAAACTGTACTGTGTGTTTCTCAAGAGATGGGGAGACACGTCAGAGACTTTAGAGCTACGTCTCAAAATAAATAAGACAAAAAGATAGTGTTGGAGGCAACATATTAAACTTTGCACAGGCTAGAGGAAAGCTGGGGTGTCCACATCACAAGAAATAGATATATCTGAAGGACTAGGGTAAGCTACTCACTGGAGTGCGGGTGCACAAACTTTTTTAGTAGAAGTCCAGATAGTAAATATTTTAGGCTTTGTGGACCACACAAGGTCTCTGTCACATATCCTTCTTTTGTGTGTGTATGTGTGTGTGTGTGTGTGTGTGTGTGTGTATGTTCTTGTTTGTTTCTTTTGTCACACTTAAAAATGCAAAAAACATTTTTAACTCACATGCTGTAGAAAAGCGAGCCACAGACTAGATTTGGCCCATAGGTCATAGTTTTCCAACACTGACCAATAGTGTATTGTGCAGGATTGCAGAGTCAAGGGCCCTTTTAAAATGTGTTGTGTGAATTAACGGGTATGGTGTAAATGTCTGCATTCAAGACATCCTACTAGAAATGAAACTACGCTCATTGCCGTTATAAATGAATGCATTCATTGGGGTTTTCTTGTATAGATTTGTCCATTCTAGAAACTTGAATTTTAACCAGACAAAAGTTGTCGCTAGCACTCATATATATGTCTGAGAGAACAGTAAAAATATATCCCATAATAAAAAGTAGTATTTACTGTGAAGTTACTAGGTGCCTGGCACTGTATGTATATTTGTTATGGACTGAACTGGGTACCCCCCACAAGGAAAAAATTCATATGTTTAAGCCCTAACCTCCAACATGAGTGTATTTGGACACGGGGCCTTAAAAGAGGTCATTATGGTTAAATGAGGTCATAATGGTGGGGCCCTAATCCAAGAGGACTGGTGACCTTATTAGAAGAGGAAAAAACACCGGGAGTGTGCATACATGGGGAAAGGCCATGGGAGGACACAGTGAGAAGGTGGCCCTCTGCAAGCCAGGAAGAAGGATCTCATCAGAAAGTAGCCCTACCAATACCTTGATCTTGAACTTCCAGCCTTCATAACTGTGAGAAAATAAATTTCTATGTTTAAGCCACTCAGTCTGTGGTATCCTGTTATGGCAGCCAAATACACTAACATAGTACTACTTAAGTTATTCCTAAAATATCCTTACAAGGAAGTGCTGTTGTAATCCTGGGAGGGAAAGTCTAGGGGCAGAGAAAGATTATGTAATATACCCAGCTGTCTAGTCAGTGAGTGGCTGATTTGGGATTTGACCCCTGGCAACCTGACCCAGGCCACCTGCTCCTCACCTGTAGCAAACGGGCTTTCAACCAAGGTGAGGAAGTTATATCGATGTTCTTCCCCTTTAATATTAAAGATAATATTCTTGCTTGATTAAACAGAACCCATAAGAACAGGTAATGTAAAGTAGTGGTTCCTAAAGTGCCTTAGCACCTGGCTACCTGAGGACGTTTATAAATCTCACCCATAGCAATTTCACTGCTTCCAAAAGGAGCGAAACAAAGTAGAGATTGAATGGCCTATTGCTAGGTGGGGTGGATGTTGGAATGTGCCCAAGGGAAGAAATATAAACCATATTTTATTTCTCTCCTTATGCCTTATATAATATAAATGCTTATAATGTACATCATGGCAACTTTTGTATGGGCATTTCCATATAAGCTATTTTTTTTGCAAAATGTAATGTGCACCAAAGGAAAGATTAATTTTCCAACATAAACTGGTCTTTCAGAGTTTTATAGGTGGGAAGGGGATAAAGCAGACATACCCATGTGAGCCAACCTTTCCTTTGGCAGTCCTTCCTTACCCGTGTGACTCCTGGTCTCTGAACTCAGAATCCAGCTTTGGCGAATCCTTCGCGGTTGTACGCTAGAGAAATGCTTGGGCTCAGACTTCGAGATTAATCCTGAGCTGAATTAAAGTGTGGCTGATTACACAGTTGAAGATTGTTACAATGGGTGGAGAGACTGTGGCTAACAGGGAATTGCCAGAGTCCCCACGTCACCAATCCTGGGGTTTACATGGCCCGAAGTTTAATAATTAAAACTGTAACCTCTGTGGTCTCAATTGGACTTATCTGAATGCTCTGAATAAAAAAATGCCATGGCAGGGTGCTTTAGAAGGGCATGGAAAAGCTTCCACATAGAAAACTGTCCCCCTTGGGCCAGCATTGGGTAAAATGACATTCACTTCATTGAGTCTCCAAGAGCCCGTTATTTAGTGGTATGGAATGAGTTTCTGAAATGTGTTTAAGCAGAATTTTTAAAATTGCTTTTCTATAAAATATGCACTAAATACCGATTACAAATATTCAGTTGGATCCTGGTGGAAATAGAACCTGAAACATAAATATTAGACTTAATCATTTATTAAAAGGGATAATTTTTTTTTTGAGAAACATTTATTACATAAGCCTTACAGACTAACCTGGGGCATTTTTATTCTCCTGTTTTTACACCATAAAGATGATGTTTAAAGGTGTTAAATTTACCACCAGTGTGCTTTATGTAATTATGAAAAGATGAATTTATCTGTAATAAAAATCACCTTCCCTTTGGCCTAGGGAAGGGGCCCGGAGAGGGGGACTCTAATACTCCTCGCCCACATTCGTTATGATGTAGACTCAGGCACCGTGCAGACACAAAGCTTTGGGGCAGTGCTTCATTTTTATGGAAATCTCAGAAGCAGCTTTGCTTCTTTGAATCCATAAAGAAATAGAAAGGGAAGGGTAAGTGGTAACATCCAGTTTTGCCTTTTTTGAGGAAAATAAAGCTTCAACTTTGAAACTTGACCAAGATATTGTACCGGTGGGTGTGGGCCTGGGGTCTACAGTCAGGCTTCCAAGTTCGTATTCTTTTACCAACAACATTGTCCTAAAAGCACGTTGACTTCAACACAGGGTGCTTTTGGAGGATGGAAAATGGGTGGCCGAGTTTGGCCTTGTGGGGAGAGTGACAGAAACCGAACTGAAAGGTCAGCCGGAAGTCAGGGAACATGGAGGCATGGTCTCAATGCCATGGAGCCTTTAAGCAGGAGAAAACCATGAGAGATGTGTTTTAGAACAATCCCTCTACTGAATTAATAGATGAAATATTTATATCCATGCTTTCCCTCTCTAAACTTTCTTGGAAGCGACTTCTCACTTCCTGAAAGAGCAAAGGTAGCCACCCTGCCTACCACAGGAGAGTTTGGATTGCTAGACTAGAAATACAAAGAGAAAAAAATAAAAGTTGAGTTCTTTTTTTCTCCCCAAATAGGCACCTGAATCTTACTCCTTCCCCAAAGCAATGTTTTTGAAAGGTAAAACAATTTCCTTTGCAAAAGGTGCATTTTATTGAAGGCAGATAAGATTCTTGAGATTTGACAGCAGAGGAAGGGAATAAAGTTGGTTCCAAGAATGTAATGTAATGGGAGAAGGGGCCACAGCTCACAGTAAGAGTCACCTCGGCTGAGAGGAGGTGTCAGAAGAGGGGACAAGGATGGAGTGCTGTTTTGGGGGAGGGCAGGACCAGAGAGTAGGCCTAATAGTGGAAAGGGAGTGGCTGTCAGGGGGAGATGGGAAGGCTGGGTGGGCAATGGCCATGTGCAGATTAATGGAGAACCCAATACAGCTGGGCTCCCGCTCCAGGAAGTAGGGACAAAGCCTTCAGAACATGCCCCCTGGGCTGCGTGAGCACAACTCACCCATGTTGAGAAGTGTCTGTTTTCGTGGCTGTTCGGAAGAGCCATCCCTTGGCGTGGTGAGCAGACCTGACCCTACCTGTCTGTGCCTCAACAGACAGACATTTGCCAAGTGCAGTGCACTGTCTGGACTTTTGCTTTCAGTAGGTTAAAATATTCACAGGCCTGTGGAGGGAACAGGCTCACCCACCTCAGTGCCTGAACTGTGGGTGGGGTGGAAACCCAGCACCCCCCAGAGCCACAGTGCCCCTCTTTGGCTACAGGGTGAAGAGGAGGCTGACTGGGCCCGGGGAGCCAGGGGAGGCTGGGGCCGAGGTAGTGGGAACACTCGAGGGCCCACCTTTTCAGAAAAACATTTCTGGGTTATAATTTACCGAATTCATAAATTTTATCTCGAAGATTTTAAAACCTAGGCTGTTTCCTCTGCTATCTGTGTAATATGAAATAGCTTTTTCATTGGCATGGGAATTTAAAGAGCATTAATCTAAGCTAAACGTAATTAAGAAGATAAACATACTTCCCTCTTAATCACATGATGTATGCAAAAGTCTAATAGAAAATATTTGGCCCTCTTTGCTCTTCAGCCTTAGCTGTGTCACAGACATCCGCCCCCACCTCTCCCTCCCAGGCCATCAGAGCAGATAATTAGGAGTTGACCAGATACAGCAGAGTCCAATTAAACCTTGATGTAACCAGTGGGAGCCACACTAATGCCTTCCCACTCAGCGGCTGATCCTCTGATAGGCTCTTCATTACGTTGGTGGTTGCGCGAGTTTTAGAAATGCAGTCACAGGTAATTGCTGGGAACCCAGGCAGCTGCTTAGCCTAAGAAGAGATCAACAATGTCCTTCTCCTTTCTGGCTTTCTTCTTCTTCTTTCCCTCTGTCCTTCTGTCTTGGGGATCCAGCGTTGCGCTAGAATGTTTGGTCTTCTGATTCGAGGTTTACTTTCTGAGACATTCCAAATGGCCCCCTGGTGGCACAAGAGAGGTCTCCTATTGTACGGAGGTTCTGTGTGGCTTCACTGCAGGACATCAACACATAATTTCTTGACAGAACTTTGGTCACATTCACGACGGCCGTCTTATGCAAGACATAGTTTTCTCCCCATTTGTGTAAGTATGCAAGCAGGTATTTTCTAGTGCAAGAGATGGAGAAAGCATGCGTAAAACTTCTAGGTATATACCTAAGCTTTCCATAAGTTATTTCTTTTTTAAAACGATTTTAAGCACATTTAAGCTCTTTAAATTACATTTTTCTCCAAGCAGATTTATATACAAAAGCATTCTGTAGCCAAGCCACAAAAATGACAGAAAGAGTTATTGTCACTAAGGCCTACATTTTAAATTAATTTCTAGGATGTGGCGGGGGAGAAATGTATGTTGACGCCCACCTGTACCCTGCCAGACCCGGCTGGCTGCAAAGCATCCATTAGGAGGCAGCTTGTTGGGAACGGGGACAGCTGGGAATGGGACCAGTTGCTGGAGACTTGAGACTACACCAGAGAAGTTTATATTACAATAACATTTTACTATAATTTTTGTCCAGTTGAATCTAGTAGTTCCATCAAAAGTATGCAACATATATGGTTTCTATTCACTTAATAATAAGTATAATGAAGCATTTGAAATAATCCGAATGTCTGATGAGAGACAAGTGATTAGATAAATTACGGTACATCAACTCAGCTGAATATTTGCAATTATTAAATGGCAATTATGATGTTACACAGAAACATAAAAAAAAGCTGTACTATTGGAAGCAGGATAAAACATTATATCATGCAGCGATTACAAGTATTAGAAAATTATGAAAACATAGTTTCATAGAAAATGAGAAACTATCAAGGTGGCAGAATAGTTGTACATTTTTTCTGAAAAATATCTCCATTGTGTGCCTCCTCATATCATGCACTGAGGAGGATACAAATCACTTACATTCGTATCTCAGGCAAAAATGTATGAACTGACAAAAATGTATGAACAAAAATGTATGTCCTCTAATCATGAGGACACATCAGACACACCCAAGATGAGGGTCCTTCTACAAAACAACTGTCCTGTATGCTTCAAAAATATCAAAGCTATGATTAAAATTTCAGCCTATGTCCACTTATAACAAACCATTCATGTAGAAAATAATTCAATAAATGATCAGATATGTTATTGTTATAGTAAAAATAAAGTTTTCAAATACAATATGTACATGTTGATGATATAAAGAAAAAGCTTTAAATTTAAATGAGTATTTTATTGACTGTTTTTATTTTAAAACTTATTTTAAATTTTATTTAAAATTTTTATTACATTTCTCTCATTTGCCTTTGTGAGATTTTATAATCAAAATTTCTCAAAATGAAATAAATTGCTCTGTGTTGTCTTATATTTGTCAGAAAGGTTAATAATTTTAATATCTCTGTCAATATTCTAGAAGAAGACAGAATTGTTACAGTCTGACAATGAGAAATAATTGGTCAGACTATTTCCTTTTTCTTGACTTTAGTGATATCAAATTTGCTTACCATGGCAATAAGAGATATTCTTCTTTCATATTGAAACAATCAGAATTTCACATCTTCACATTACTTGATGACAAAAATCCATTTTCATTTGAGCTGAAAATAAAACAAAGAAACAACAGCAACGATAACAAAAACAAAGGAAATACACTTCGTTATTATTAATATTATTAAATATAATGTTACATGGTGCAAAAGAGAGTAAGACTCATTATACTATTACTCTTCCTGGATTTAAATTTTCTATATAATTTGAATTTTGGATCCAATTCTGTAATTTTTTTGGTCATATAGTAAAGAATGTAACTTTCATTTTTATTTTGTAGAGGACAACTGACCTTTAAAGTACTCCTAACTCTAACAGTAAATCTAGTAGGCTGGAATTAGATTTTAATAAAGATGTAAGTTTGCTCTGGTGCACATATTTTCTTTTCTTTTCTTTCTTTTTTTTTTTTTTGTTGAGACAGAGTCTCACTCTGTTGCCCTGGCTAGAGTGAGTGCCTTTGCGTCAACCTAGCTCACAGCAACTTAAAACTCCTGGGCTCAAGTGATCCTCCTGCCTCTGCCTCCCGGGTAGCTGGGACTACAGGCACGCGCCACCATGCCCGGCTAGTTTTTTCTATATATTTTTAGTTGTCCAGATAATTTCTTTCTATTTTTTTTAGTAGAGACGGGGTCTCGCTCTTGCTCAGGCTGGTGCACACATTTTCAGTTGAACTACACCCAAGAAAAATTCCACCCCAGCACCTTACTTAAAAAGTTTAATGTTTTGTTCTTTTGGATTAGCTGTAATTGCAGAAAAGAAGTCTTCACAGCCTAGAGTGACGATCATTACAGCTGTGATTGTTTCTCCATTCGTAATGACAGGTTTAATTTAAAACTGCACTCTCTTCTCACTTGAAGATCATCTTGAGACCAACAACTTAGAATTACTGTTGGGAGTTGGGAGTTGGCCATGGTATAGAGTAAAGATAATTTGGTCTCCACAGGAATTCGGATTCTGATTTGGGCCTCGCTGTGTTCTAATCAACGAAACTAATGAACTACACTTACCGTAAGTTCATCTGCTAGGAAGCCTTAGACTGTTCCCCGAACCAGAGCCAAATATTTTAAGTAGTAATCAAGTTTGCCTTGTCATCGCTCATATCCGATCATCAGAAAATCACATCTATTCATGCCTATATTTAAAAAAAATCTTGGATTCCACATGCATGCCTGCCAAATGCAAATGAACTGCACAGAGCTTTGCCACGTTGACCTTCTTCAACGCACAGTGTAAAGTGCAAAACTTCCCCAGAGTCCTTCTTTTCAATGACAGTTTTTACACCTAAATTTGCATTTTTTCAAGGTGACATGAAGAAGTTTATTCCTACTAGCATATACACAATATTCAGTATTTTAAAACATAAAAATTATTACTAGATTTCTTGCTTGGGAACTTTTGACTAATCTATTCAACAACTATTTATTAAGAAGCTATTTTGTGCCAGGTACTGGGTCAGAGACTAAAAAAATAACAGAGAATGTGGAAATGAAAAAAAGAGGAAAAACAAATAACTTTATATTCAATGTATATATTACATTGATTTACCTTGTTTATAGAGTTGTAGATATGATAAACCTGAACTATAAATGTTAGGAATCAACAAATAGATGCATACATTTCCTGGTTTTACTAGTTAACACTTGACGATAAAATATGGAAGTTTTCCCCTCTGTCTAGGTTCATAAACGCCACTCTGTGAGATGTGTTGAAACCCTGAGGTACAAAGTAATCCTTTCTCAACATGAGTCCCTTTACAAGAAAGTCTAGTTTATGGCCTTAATGTCTGCATATTTTTCCAGAGTCCCCAGAATTATCTTAAAAGAGATCAACAGAAGAAGAAATTGTGATTTTATTGGGAATAGAAATAGGGAGTATAGCAGATTTCAAAGTAGAAATTGAGGTTTTCACACTAAGGTCCTGTAAGAGATGGTCACAGGTAAAACAGACAAAACTCCCTGCTCTTGCAGTTTTCACATTCGTGGTTAAATATAAGAAACTATCTTTGCAATGAGACAGGGTATGGTTTTTGCAAATTGGCAGATATGCAACAATATAATGGGAAAATAACGCAAAACTTTTGCAAAATTAAAGGGTGGATACTACAAAAGACGCAGTATTTCATGAAGTCAATAAAAGTGATGTGAAAAAAATGCTTGGATCACAACAAATTCAGTGACAAATGGAAGTTTATCAGTGCAGACCAGCTAATAACTGAAGAAAGGAAAAACAAAGTTGCTGAGTAATAGCTAAGTAAAATAGAATGACTTCACCATCAAAGAATTAAGAGAGATTATGGGGAAATTGTTGACACTTCAGAATTCTTTACAAAAAATTTACAAATGTTTTAATTCTTAAAAAATCAAATAAAATGTAGGAAATCCTATGCTTCTATAATATCTTATCAGAAAAAAATATATGCCTAATTTGACTCCTAACACTTCATTAATTTTTGTTCTTAGAACTAACTCACAATGATAACCTTATTTTTATTAAAAATAAAATAAACTTATAATTTATGCTTTAGTGAGAAAGTCTCAATAAAGCCTCCCTCGTCTCTGTCCCGTTATTTACTAAGCTATCTCAGTCTCTACACCGTGGCTTTCCTTCAAGTGGCTTTCAGCAAGCACCACGGATCCAGGGCCTTCTTTATCTGTGTGTAAACAGCTCTCTCTGCCTTCTCATTCTGAGGTCCACCCAAGCCAAGCAATTCACTTTCATTTTGGATCAGCAGTTTATAGAATTGCCTACACTTCCTATCATCATATTCATCTCACTACATCATATCTTTCATGTTTAGCATTCTCTAGGCTAAAGAAATATAAAAAATTTTGATCCCTAAATCATTAGTCTCCTCCATCTATCACACCTATCTGTGTACTAGTTTTCTATTGCTGTATAAGAAATTGACACAAACTTAGCAACTTAAGACAGCACACATTTCATGTCTTACTGTTTCCATGGGTCAGAAGTCTGGCACGGCATGTCTGGGTCCTCTGCTCAGAGTTTCAGGAGGATGCCCAGGCAGCATTGTCACTTGGAGGCTTACCTAGAGAAGAATCTGCTCCCAAGCTCCTTTTTGTGGTTGGCAGCATTTGTTTCCTTCAGGTTGTATGCCTGAGGGCTTTGGCTTCTCCCTGGCAGTCAGCTGGAGGCTGTGCTTAGACCATAGATAGTGCCTGCAATTCCCTGCCTAGCCGGCTTCTCCAAGGCCACTCACTTCCTCAAGCCCACCCAGCTGAACGGTAGATTAGTCTGCTAAATAGTCATATAACAACACAAAGAAGTGATATCCATCACCTTTGTCATCTTCCGGGGGTTAGAAGCAAATGACAGATCTTGCCCACTTTTAATGAGAGGATTATATGAATGTGTGACCACCAGAGGATGGAAACCATTGGGAGTACACAAAGGCATGGCTGCTAATATCCCACCATCAAAACCAAAAATATATGAATCTGGAAATTGAAGTTCAAAGTCATGTAAAATGAATTAGTTCTGTGTTTTATCATTTCTGGATATTCAGAACAACTATATGAAGTTTATTAGAAATAAGAAGTCTGTCACATAAAGGTTTTAAAAATTCTTAACATTCTGTTAAACTATTATTTTTTTGCTATACTACTTAATTTTCTTGAAGACTTGGATGTGTTTAGAGTGTTCTAGAATTGCAGAATGTTACTTTTTTCTAAATCTGACAAAAATCTGAAGTCAAATGGAATACAGATGAATATTTTATAGAAATCATTGAAATTCACTATTTTAACTTCTTAGGTGTTGATATTTTTTAAGTATAAAATTTATGTTTGTGAGCTTTATTAAATTTGTCTTGAAGTAGCAGATAAACGGTGTATGCCTCCACAATAGTAGAGAAACAATTAGTTAATAAATTATCCTAAAATTAAAACTTGATTAAGCATATTCTGAATTATATATTTGTCCTGAATTGTCTTCGATCAAAGCAAGAGCACCAATGAAATGCTGCTATGGACTGTTCCTACTGTTTAACAACGAGCATCGCTGTTCAGCTAGAACACTTGCCTGGTAGCCGTGCTGATGGATTCCTGTGGAAATGGGAAGGGAATAATGGGAAGAGAATAGAAAATGCACATTTGGAATGGAGAACAAATTACAAATACTTGTTTGTATTAATTAATAGGGAATATTGCAAGAGTTTGCTTTTCCTTTTTCTTTTCTTTATTAATATTCATATAATTTTATATATGCTTTATATTTATCTTATATGTAAGTTCTTATATATATTTAGAATAGGAATCTGAAGAACTGAATTGTACCCCCTATGTTCAAGGAAAGAACACTTCAGGATGTTGTTGAACAACTTATTGCAAAGAATCTTTTTCAGATTGTAATATATGTATGTCTGTGTGTATATATATTGTATGTAATATATACATATATATTCTATGTAATATATACATATATATTATACATAATATAAGTATATATTATACCTACAAAGAGACAGAAAGACAGAGAGAGACAGAGAAATAGAGAATTTATCCCCAACCAATGCAGAAACATATGGAATAAGAGCACACATGTTAATATTTCTAAAACTGAGTATGTAATAGGCCAAAAGAGAACCTCTGTAAAATATGAAGAATCAACATTGTGTGTATGATGTTTTCTCACCACAGTGAATTAAAATTAGATATCATCAGCAAAAGAATGGATTATAACAAAACAACGGATTATACATGCATTAAAGGCCTGGAGATTTTCACAGTCATCAGCTTTCTCCCCATGAGTAAACTTTAGCCCAGACTGTTCTATAAGTCAGCTTTTCTAAAAATTTGAGAAACAGACAATCTATATCTTATGTAAATTGTTTCAGAAAACATAAAAGGGCTGAAAACTGCCTAACTCATATTATGAGACTAGTGTATTTTAAAAAGTTCAGCACTGCCGAAAAAAATTGGTATGATCATTTTATTTCTAAGCAAGTTGCAAATATCCTAAATACAATTGTATATAGATGACTCTAATAGAGTAGTAAAAAAAAAATGAATCAATAGATCAAGCTTGATATTTCCCTTAAATGTAAGAATTTCCATAATTCTAAAAAACTCTACAAAGGAAAATAGCATATTAATGAATTTAGGCTAAAAATCCCATGGTTCTTTCAGTAGTTATTTAACAACACTACCAAAACATTTACACTGCACCAGACATTGGTCTAACTCGAAGGCTTTATAAATATTAACTCATTTAATCTTCATAATAACCTTATGTGGTAGATAATATTATTATCCACATTTTAAAGATGAGGACTGAAGCCCAGGGAGATTATGTAACTAGGTCAATAAAGGTCATTTAGCTAATAAGCAGCAAAGCCAACATTCGGTATAGGCAATCTGGCTCCAGGTCCAGGATTTTAACCATGCACTATTTTATGCTGCCTCTTTTGCAATATATGCAAAAAAATCATTTGAAAAAGTTAAAACTTTATGTATTATAAACATACTAGAACACTGGGACCAGAAAAAATATCTTTAAGATCATAAAAGCTATGTTTATTAAAAATGTTCGCATTTTAGATACATTTCCTTTAATTTCAGGAATAAGAAAAGAATCCCTCTTATGATTTCTCCTGTCCAACATTTATTCATTCAACAGATATTTACTGATCATCTACTATGTGCCAGGTACTCTCTTAGGTACTGGAGATGCAATTGTGAAGAAAACACAACAGACACAAAAAATCTTATCCTTACAGAGCTTACATTCCAACAGAAGTAGGTAATAAATCAAACAATCAAGCAAATTATAATAGATGGGTAGGTAATAAATGATATGATGAAAATGAAAACAAAGATGGGGACAGAGGGTACTGGGAAAACTTATAATTTTAAATAAGTTGGTCAGAAGGTAATATTTTAACTAAGACTTAAAAGAGGTAAGGTGATCCTGGAGGTTCTAGCCAATGCAAAAAATAAAAGTAATTTTAAAAAGGGCCAAGAGAATTGAAGATAGCAAAGAAGGGATAAAAACACTATGGTTAGAAGATGCTCTGATCACTTACATAGAAAACTCAAAAAAATCTACACAAAGAAATTATTCATGGCAGTAAGAATTCAGCAAGTTTCCAAGAATTAAATCGACATAAAATCCATTGCACCCTTTACATCGATAATAACAAATTAAAATATAATAATACATTAAATGCTATCTGTTTAAATATCTTGGATTTAGTTTAATAGAGAATGCATAAAAATTTCATAAGTGCACACATATGTTTTTAAAATTCTATTAAAGTAGTTTTAAAAAGACTGAATTAAGTGGAAAGAAAAATAATTGTGTGTCAATTCTTTCCAACTTAATGTAAAATTGAGTATTCAACATTTCTAACAAAAATTCTAGCAAGATTTTACTGGGGAACTTGAAAACTGAATCTAAACAATACAGTGAAGAATAAAGGTCCACAGATGGCTAAGATGATTTTGAAAAAGAAGCCCCAATCTATTATGTTAAGAAATATTACAATGGTATATTAATTAAAAGGTAAGGCAATAGCATGGAAACAGATGAATAGACCAATAAAATGTAAGAGTGTGTTCAGCATACCCTCTTGCATATGAGAATTTGGAATATAGTTGATCTGGCAGCAAATGTCAAAGGTAAAGAAAGGATATAATATATTATTAATCCTGTTAGGAAAATTGACTCAGGATGTGGAGAAAAAATGACTTTGATTCTACCTCATATCATATAAAAAAATAAACTCCAGACAATCTGTAGATATAAATGCTGAAAGGAAATCTATAACTCCATAAGAGAAAATATAGGAAATATCCTTGTGAGTTAGTGTGTCAGAAATTGTAAATGTTTATGAAATACTTCAAAAGTACATTTTATTACATCAAAATCATACATTTAAATAAAAGAAATTATCAGGAACCGTGAAGGGTCTCAGATTTGATCTCAGACCCTTCACAAGTTAGCAGAGCCATAGTTTGAACGAGTGCTGTGAAAAGGCATGAGATTCCTGGGTCAGAGACAAAGAGTTTTGTTACTCATGGCAGAGCAGGAAACATGAGCTTCTGAAGGTGAGGGGAAACTGCAGCCTTCCGATTTCAAGATTGTTCTTTTTTAAGCACCAAAGAAGGCAAGAAAAGCTTCATCTTTCTCTACTGCACCCCTTTCAATGAAAGGATTTGTTCTGTAAAATTTGGATTCAGTCAAAAGGCCGCCCTTCAGGACCTTAAGGTCACAGGTTCCCCACCCAACAACCTGCCTAGCTTTTGTCACAGAGGGAGATACTATCTTTGTCATACTGGATATTAAATATGCTCTCTAATCCAGATGGAGATAGCATCTGTCTTCCAAGGCTGTTTACTATACAAACACCCTGGAAAAGATGGTCCAGACAAATTTGTCAGTGTCTCTGCTTGTAAGAAGTGCAGAAATGTGAGAGACTCATGGCAAATTGTCTGCCATCAGAATTCATATTTAGAGTAAATGCATAGATTACAGACTAAGGGATTTTGTTTTAGATTTTTCTAACTTTCAAGAAAAAATAGGAAATCAATTAAAAATGGGCAGTAGTTATGAGTAGGCAATTCCTTAGTTTAACTCAAAACACTAGTATGTACTTAAAGAGATGCTCCACTTAACCAACAATCAAAGAAGTGAAAATTAAAGCAAGCATAAAACATCAGTTTGTACCCATCAAATTGACAAAAGTTATAAGTTGGTAAATATCATGTGCTAGCAAGGATTCATGAACAGTAACCTTCAAACCCTACCAGGAACAGTGTTTCTGGGACTACTATTTTCAGAATAAATTTGGCCTTATTGGTGAAAACATTATGCATATGTATTATGATCCAGCAATTCCATTCCTGGGTAAACCCTAGAATGACTTTGCTCAGATATGTGTGAAGATGTTTAACTCAGCAATACGTTGGAGGCTATCTTCATATCCATGAAAAGTGGAAATTGTGTATCCAAATGATGGCATATCATTCATTAGACAGAAGGAATAAACAAGACCTAGAAACAGTAAAACTTAAATATGTTAGAAGTATAATATTGAGTAAAAACATAAAAATAACTGATATTTATGTAGATATTTAAAAACACACACAAAAATCCAATAATATAGAAAACCATATTCACGTCTCTATAATCATTCTCCATTTCCTTTCTCTTTTTTTTCTTAGTAGCACTGATCACTACATCAAATTACATTATATGTTTGTTTACTAACTAACAAATTTATTGTCCGTCTCTACCACTAGGTGGAAGCCACTAGGGCACTTCTGACTGTCTTTTTCGTAGTAGTTCACAGCTCCCACAATAGTGTATGACACATAGTATGAGCTTGCAGATTATTTTTAATGAATTGTATATTTTTTATGGATACTCTTATCTGTAAATAAATGAATGGGAACAAATGTTTTTTGTAATCTGATTATCTTCAGGCCTCCATGGCCTGGGACATTAAATAACGTCACCTAACATCATTAGCCGCAATTTTTGTTTTTGCCCCCACCTGGTTTTGCAGGACTTCTGGTTACCTGAAAATCCCCCTTAAATACTTCTGACAGTCCCGTAAGCCGATGCTTCCATCTGTCAATAACCTCCATGCTGCATCTATCTTGTTCTTCTCCTGATACAGCAGCTCCTCTTTGCTGTCCTTTGCTTAGGAAGCTGCCTAGAAGGTGACTCAGATCTCTGCCGCTCCCAAGTACCAACTGTGAGATGCCAAAGTCCATCTCACAGATGGTATTATCTGATGCTCTCAAGGCCACTAATTCTTAAAGTTCCAGATGAGTGTGCAAGATTCTTTACACAAAGGTGGAGAATGCCTTGTTCCCCAACTCCGTGTAGCACTTGCGACGCTGCTCTGGATTTAAGAGGCTTTTCTCCATAGAAATACTAAACGAGCTCAGATACATGACACAACATGTCGCTTTCTCCGGTTAAATAGACACGCAAGAAAAGATATAGCTTTATCCTCTGTCTTTAATCAAAGAGCAAAATGTCTTCTTATCTATCAATGTTTGTAAAAAGATTTCATTGGCCAACTAGTTTCACAAACACCCAGCCTCTGAATTGTAGCTATTTGAGCTCTTCTTGATATATTTACATTCAAAAGGAGAAAAGAGCTTCAAAGGGGGGAAGTGGGAGAACACTGCGTAAATAAGGAGAATAGGTTTCAGAAGAGGCCATTAGGTTTGGCATCCAATAGGTCACTGAGAAAGGAGTTTCTGTAGTCAGCTGGGGCATGGTCTTAAAAGCAGCCAAAGCTCTTTGTTCTGTAGATGGACGGGGCTCCACTAGATATTTGGCAACAAACAAGCATTTCTCTCCAAGACATTGAGAAATACAGAACTGTTATGTTTATTTTATTTTATTTTATTTAGAGATGCAGACATGCTCCTGTAGCCAAAGCAAAACTTGGAACGACTTTTATTTCTGGTCTCTGGGTGTAGGTTTACTCTTTTGTTTAATAAGAAAGTCAACAACACTTGTGAAAATCATTGGTTTTCCCTGGTGTTTTAACAAACATTATCTTCCTCCACAGAATAGGCTCTCACAGCCTAGGCTGTGGTAAACAGTTCCTGAGAGTGTAATCACCGAGGCCACTCTCTCCTCCTTGAATACTGCTCGATTACTGCGTTGCCGTCGTCCAAGCCCATGCTGTAAGCATTCTGGAACAAAGGCTCTGTACACTGAAGCTTTTTGTTTCCCTAAGAGAACAAGTCATAAAGAAAAGATGTTTATAAAGGCATTATTTTCCTTTTTGCCAAGAGAGTTGAATTCTTTTCTCTCCCCATTCATTCTTAATTGTAAGATTTTTATTTTTAGAAAGGATTTTTGAGGTTTTTGTTATTTTATAATAGAAACAGAAAATAATCCATTCAGCATTCCAAATCATGGGTCAGAGGGTAGGAGGCGTTCTGTGTGTGTTTCCCCCTGTAGAGAAAAGCCTGTTGTCTTAGTCAGCTCGAGCTGCTATAACATTCCACCACAGACTGGGTGGCTTAATCAACCAACATTTATTTTCTCACAGTTATGGAGGCTGGAAGCTGGAGATCAGAGTGCCAGGATGTTGGCGCTCTCAGTGAGGGCCCTCTTCCTGGTTGTGTCCTTAAGTGGGCTTTTTTGGTGTCATGGTCTCACACAGAGAGAGATACTGGGTCTCCTCTTTTTACGAGGACACTAACCCCATCATGAAGGTCCTATCCTCACGACCTTCTCTAACTCTAACCACTTTCCAAAGGCCCGCCATTTACCATCGCATAGGGGGTTAAGGTGTCAACATATGAATTTTGGGGGACATAAACATCCAGTTCATAGCACCTGTAGTCAATCTACTCAAGAAGAACAGAGTTTGTCTCTGTAGCAGAAGAGGATTTTCTTACTGCCTAACTGCTCTTAAGAATAGTCCTCTTGGAGAGAATAGCCAGAGTGCAGGAGAGGAGAAGATTTTTGCTCAATATAGGAACAAATAAATGTCTAATAGTAAAAGATTTCAGAAAGAAGAATGGGAACTTTCTAGGAAGAGTGAGCTCCATGTGTCCGCAAGTATTTTAGCAGGAGTTCGGTAGCTGTGGAGAAACTATAAACACATTCAGGGGTCCAGGTCCCTTTCCAACGCTGAGTCTATGTTTTAGAAAATTTCTTCTGGAGCTAGGCTGCGTACATCCTTTATGAAGAATGATACATCTTGTATCATTCTCAGGCCTCAGGAGTCAAAGGTTTGGACTTAAACTTCAGTGTAAGCAGACCTCTTTGGAGAAGGATGAATGGAAGTTTTCACATTTTTCTTGGCTCCGTAGGGCACCGTCAAGGCCTCAGGGGCAGGACCAGAATGAAGCTTGAGAAATGAATCATGCACAATCACGAGTAAACATTATGGCACACATTGCAGGGCTGGGACACTTTTGCGGTCTCACAAGTTTCCTACAGGTAAAATCAGGTGTCACAAGCAACAACACTGATACCACTCTTCCTTTCCTCCCACACTCTCTCCACCCATGGAAATTCAACCAGTTTTCCTGTCCCAAATCAAATGAAACTTTCCCCATAAAATGATTCCCTCATTCATAAAATAAAATAAATGTAATAATTCTCTCATTCATGCTTCCATATGTCTTTTCATTTTTAGCACTTAGAAAGTACTTCTCCTATGGCCCTTAGCTCATCCTATTACCTGGTACTTTTAGTCTAAATGTATCTTTTCCTACCTACTAGAATCTAAATTGTTGAGGACAGAGATTGTGTCTAACAGATTTTTATATCCCCTAAAATATTGAATACTCTGCCTCCTAGCTAGTAAATCTCAGTAGATAGACATTAAATGAATGATGAATGAATAAAACATTCCGAATAGAGGAAAAATGGCAAAGTTATGTTGCTGCTATAGGATTCTTCTCCTCCTTTCTTAGATCTAACCTATGTGGTCTTTTGTTTCAAACTTTGGGCAAGAAAATGACAAGATCAAGAAAATATGAGGGGTAGGAAGTTGGGACATTTGTTGGCTGCATACGTACGTAACTTCATGAAATATCACAGTCTCAAGGATCAAGTTAATAACTTTTACCCTTTTTAGATAAGGAAAACAGTGGGGTTATAAAGAGGAAAAAAAACAAAGTCAAGTTTCAGTGCTCATCATGATGGGCATTAAGATAGGATGTTATGAAGAAAGTGACTTTCCTTTAGGTGGGTAAACCTCAGTCAACAACACCGAGTGCAAGAAAGGGAAGAAGATTTCAAGCAACTTAAATACAAAGAAAAGGCATTTTAAAACATCAGTGACTCTTTTCCACATTTCCCTTTGGACTCTATTCATCAGGAAAATATTCCTCTGTATTTCACAGCAATGTATCTTATTTTTTTAATATGCAGCAACCAGCAGCCAACGAGAAGCTGAAGCAGAGACATTGTACAGCTATCTTGGCACTGGTTCTTAATACATGTCCAGAGGGTTAATGCTCAGTAAAGCAAAGAGGATGATCGCCAGATAAAACAGTCACAGTCCTCACAGTGGAAAGTAAAGTTGCCAGGCAAGCCAAATTGTAATTTCTTCTACGACTTTTCTTTCCAGGAAGTACTTATGAAAAACACCTTTCCAGCACGATAGTCACTGAATCCAATTATATATTTTTAGACACCACTAACCATTTCTTTTTTTTGTTGTTTCTTCCAGTTCAAGAAAATTCTGCACATCTGGAAAGAACAGCAATGAAGGACAGGAACTGGCGCATTGGTGTCGGGCTCCTACTGGGTGTGTCGCATTTAATTTCCCCCATTTTTATGACACTTTCCTAAGCTGCTACTCCAGACATTCAATAAAACACCTCGCCACGTAGAACCATAAGAGGAGAAAAGCCTAAAGAACCCCGACTAAAGTTCTGAATGTCCAAGCACTAGAATGACTGGGAGAGGTGATGGGCAGCATGGGTTCAAGCCTCTAGGAACCGCTTCTCTGGGGTCCCCCTTGGTCACTGTGTGTAAGCACTCCTGCTTTTGTGCACCTCAAATCCACTACCAGACAGACTGTCCTGTTTGGGGTTGCCTTCTAGAATCTTCCCACCTCCTTAATGCCAGAAGAAAGACGCAAAGGAGCACAGTGTGGATTCTGTTTGCCATACTCCCACCATTAGACTACGGTCAGTTTTTCCACTGGGCAAATGAGAAGTCATTGCTTGCAATATTTTTTATTTATAAAGAACCAAGAACTAGTGATGGACCCTGGCTAGAGCAAGATCATAGTGTGCTGGAGACAGGGAGAAATTAGATGTGGGATGAACAGGTCAAGAATGGAGTCACGACCCAGGCTTTAAGCACGGTAGGAAATAAGGCAAGGTTGAATTATCTGGGTATCTAGGGAAGCCATTTATTTAGAAAAAGATCTGAAGTAAATGAAGAATACTCAGCTCCTACTTTCCCCATACTGCTTTATCTAAAAAGGAACTGGGTTTTACTTATTTAAAATATGTCTGAGTTTCAAATCTTTGCCTAATAGCTGGATGCAAGATCGGGAGACTCTACAAGGGTATTGTATGCCCATCACATGGGAGAAAGCAGAAAACACAAAATGGGAGGCCACAGTCGCTAAAATCTACATTTTAACCACTCTGTAAACTTTTGGGGGATGACTCTTGCCTATTTTAAACATTCTCAATTAAATTTTTCCTTTACCATATCTTCTCCATGACACAGTCACACTGCCGTTTAAAAAGAGAAACATTCCCTAACACATCTCTATGGAGAGGGGTGAGAAATCCCTTGGTTAAAGCAAAATCCTTCTTTCCTTCCCTCCATTCTTTGTTTCCTCTTCCCTTCATTTCCTTTCCCTCCTCCCTCTCTCCTTTGCTCCTCCTCTCCATTCCTTCCTTTCTGTCTTCCTAAAGTAGTCCAGGGGCGCTCAGGGGAGTTGTGAACATTGTAACTTTGTCCTGGGAGGGGTTGCGGAGGCAGCCTGGGAGGCTTGCAGCACCTGAGTGAGGTGCAGGGTGGGGTGGGGTAGGGCAGGGGTGCATTGGCGGCAGCTCGGCATGGCTTGTCAGAACATAAGCCAGTTGGGGACGACGTCTAATAGGGCAGAGGATGGCGGGGTCCAAGGTAGGCTGTTGGAGAGTGGGTGGGAGAAGAAGGCATCTTTGACAATGGTGGCTGTCCATGGTAGGGTGATGAGAGACCACACAGGTTGAGGAGCTTGTCCACAGCAGGAGGTGGGGTGAGGAGAAAGAGGGTGATGGCTTTGATAGGAGTTGAATACCCATAAAGAGAAATGATCAAATAATTATATGTACTGAGATTAATTGAGCCAGATTATTCTCATGGCTGCAGAGAATTGCAAATATGGAAAAAGAGAAAATTGGAATGAACCCTGTAATACTGGATTGGAAGTGGAAATATCAGGGTGGACTCATAGTTTTTAATGGAGAGATAGATAGACAGAAACATAGAAAGCTAGATAGACAGATAATATAATTGTATATATTTCATGTATTTCCTAGTTCTGTTCTCTGGGAAAAACTGGGAGTATTGACACTCCGATAGCAATGAGCACATCTTTCACTCAGGTCTTGGTTTATAAATACCATTCTCCACTAAAAGGAGTCATGTCTCCTTGGACAAATTGCTGATTCCTGGGCTGGGGAAGGGAAGGTATAGAACATATTTGTGTACCAGAAGAAAAGAAATGCTCCAAAAATTATAGAACCCTGTTAAGAAGACACACAAGCCAATTTGAAGGGGCACCCGCTGGTCAAATATGGGACCATATGATCATCAGATAAGGAATGACAATAGCAGATTATAACAAAGTGAATAAAATAGGAATGTATGAGTCCATGCAAATATGAATAAATGAAATAATGAATGAATGAGAAGAGGTAAAAGATTTTCCTAATAGAGGAATGAGGTCAACTACTGAATATATAAGGAATACTTTTACAATCATCACAGTAATAAGCTATTCAGCGAAAACATCAATGCGTAGAAAATATGAAGGTCAAAGTTAGATGAGGCACAAAACACTTAGATAGTCTCAGAGTACCTCTGCACAAAGTATTTCTCAATTCCATGGGTAAAAAGAATATCTTTACCTGGAAGATACTGCCTTAATCAAGTGCTTGCAGTTAACATTACCAGTAATGGGACAAAGCGAATTTGGTTGCAACTTGATGGGGTGCAGTAAGAATAACACAGTGTCACTGCTCTGATGTTTCTGCTCGCAATACTCAACTTGAATCTAGACATAAAGAAAAAGAAAACTAACCTAAATTGGAGAACATACTGCAGAACAACTGGCCTGTATTCTCAAAACTGTCACGGCTACACACAAGTCAGGCAAAGAGGGAGGAAGAACCCAGTCTGAGGGAGACTAAACAGACACGCCAACTAAATATCATCACAGCCTTTCTGTAAAGGATATTATTGGAAAAATTGAGAAGCTTGAATAAAATCTGTGGACTAGATGGTAGTAATGTCTCCATTTAATTTCCTGATTTGGATGGTTATATGGTGGTTATGTAGAACAATGCCTTTGTAGGAAATTTATATTAACACATTTGGGAAGTAATGAGGCAACTTAATTTAAAATGATTTAGGGAAAAGGAAAAAAAACAAGCTCTTGTACTATTCTTTTCACTTTTTTGTAAGTTTAAAATTATTTTAAAATAAAAATATAAATACACACACAAAGAAGAACAGATAAAACTTGGGATATCCGAACAAGATCTGTGGGTTTTATCAACATCGCATTCTAGCTGTGATATTGTACTACAGTTTTGCAAAATGTTACCATTGAGGGAAATTGGTTATGGGGCATAAGGACATTTCTGTATCATTTCATACAACTCCAGGTGAATCTACAATTATCTCAAAAAGATTTTAATTATAAAGAAGAGTCAAAAAAAGGTTAGATGTAAGGGAATTAAGTATTTACTGAGCATAGCCTCTCACTGAATCATTACAACAGCGCTATGACATTGTTGTTATTATACTCAGTATATAGATTAAGAAAATAAATATAATTTAAGTAATAGGCCTAAGATCTGTTTGTTAGTAAGTAGAAGAGATGGAATGGAATTAAAAGTCTGTCTGGTTTTACAGATAGAAGAAAATATTACCCAAAAAAATCTAAAAGAAAGACTTCAAGTATACCCAATTACTGCTATTGATGAAAACTAAAAATTGCATAACTTTTGTCAAATAAAGTAAGTAGACCTACATTTTAAAAAATAAAATAATGGACACTAAATTCTTTGTGCAGGCCATGGGGGTAAAGAATTTTGGCTACTAAGATTCCACAAAACCCAAATTTCAATATAAATCTGAAAATAATGTTGTCATGGTTTGGTTACAAAGAGAGTTCCAATCTCTAAAAGAGCACAGGAAATGTCTTTGGTATTTTCTTAATTATAATTTTATAAACCAAAGAGTTAACAGTTAATATGAAAACATTTAAGAGAAATATAGACATAGAAACAAGATGTGGGAATATATACACTGATTATCTAAATAGGAGATTCTATCTCTAAAATTAGCTCATTTAGGCATATAGAATATGCTTGCTAATGAAAAATAGCTACTTTTATAAGAAAATGGAATATTAAATTATTGCTGGATATCTGATCTCTGAAAAAAATACTTCTATTTTTAGATGTATTTCTAGTGTTTAGAAATACTTTAAAACTCTAGAATTCTGAATGCAGCCCATAAAAACATCATGTATTAAAAGAAACAGTGAATATAGTAGGTGGAGAGTTGCTACAAAGAAAGGAAATATTCCATGGTTATATGTGGAAGCAAATTATGAGATCAATTACTACTCGGTAATAATAAACAGAGTCTTAAAAATATAAATTCAGGAGGCAGGAGGATTGCTTGGGGCCAGAAATTTGAGACCAGCTTGAGCAACATGGCAAGACCTGGTCCCTACAAAAAAATAGAAAAATTAACCAGGTGTGGTGGTGCACACCTGTAGTCCCAGCTACTCAGGAGGCTGAGGCAGGAGGATCGCTTGAGCCCAGGAGTTTGAGGTTGCTGTGAGCTATGATGACGCCACGGCACTCTACCTGGGGTGACAGAGCAAGACTCTGTCTCAAAAAAAACAAACAAATGGACCTTATATATATGCTAATTCAAAAGATTAGGACTCCTTCCTGGTTACAGTGAACCTATTTCTGGCTTCTTTATCGCTGGCCCCAATGAAAAAAACAAGAAAGATTAGGGCATCTGATCCTTCCAGGAGCAGTTCAAGAACACAATCAACTTTCTCCACCCAACCTGCCATAAAGTTCAAAATATTATTAACTGCAACTATGTTTTCAAGATAAGGAATCATAATCTAATAGCTAATATTTGATGGGCTTTTTTTAGTTCTCTAAAGTTACCAACTGGCAAGTAGCTGGACCCAGAGTTGAATGTAGGGTTGCTTGGCAGTAAAGACTGTATTCTTGGAAGTTAATGAGTCCTTTGTGGACACTTTAGAACAACTTAAAACTTCAAAAAGTGTTTACAAACTTCAGAAGCTATAATAGATTTTTGGAAAGGATGCTCTATTATTTAAACTGAAGATTTAACTGATTTGCTGAAAAGTGAAAAAACTGGATATATTTATACTGATAATTTAAAAGTATCTTTATGTGTTTTGTAAGCTACGACTCAAGGACTTTTTACTTTATCTTCTGAGAATTATAGTTCAAATTTCCATATTTTTCCACCAAGTGTATGGAGAGAGCTGAGCTATGTCCTCATATTAACATCCGGGTTTCCTAAAACCATGATTAATTGAGAGATTTAAACCAATGTCCTTTTTTCTACTTTTTTAAGACACAAAGAGTACTTAAAAGGACTATATTTAGTGTCTACTAGAATTACTATCTAGTTCATTTAAATAATGCACATTTAAATGAATAATATATAATTTAGACCAGAAGTTTTTTTTTTTAAAGTTAAGTGTGATTAAATACACTTCTTCCTAATCTTCTATTATTATTCATGCTGATTTTCTCTCATTCTTGAATAAAACTAGCCATCCCAAATCTTTATTGGGTCATCTATGATTTTATGGTACTTGTCACTGGCTCCTCATTTGGGAGTTAAAATACCTTATTCGAGTATCAAAAATTTTATAGCCCTTTCTCTCTATCTTCTGTAGACTTATTATCCCTCTATTAAGAGAGACATAATTAATTTCTCTTAGAAACTATCAGTACAAAGTCATAACTTATCTTCCAAGTTCTAAGCTTTCCCTCTACTTTGTCTAGTTCTTATGTTCCAACAAAATTTATGTAGCTCAGCAATATAATGATCTGAAATGATAATCTGAAACATTTCATGTTTTTGCACAAGTATTTTAAAGTTTTTCTCTTAGTTCCCTTTCTTATCAGATACTTCACAGATTGCTTTTACCTTTTCCTTTATTCAAGTTTAAAAATGTCATAATAAATTGGAATATGTTAAAAAACTAAGAAAATCTCTTTAAAATTTTTGACTTCAAGGCCAGGAGTGTGGCTCACGCCCATAGTCCCCACTGCTCAGAACGCTGAGGCAGGAGAATCGCTTGAGCCCAGGAGTTCAAGAAGGCAGGGAGCCGTGAGCCATTGCACTCCAGCCTGGGTGACAGAGTGAGACTCTGTCTCTTAAAAAAAAAGTTGTGTTCAAGAAAAGGGGGAAAGCAAGATACTCAAAAGAAAAAAAAAATCGAGATACTGCTAGACTAGTTAATAGGTATTATTCTGCATTATTGGAAAATAATTTTCAAACTGGCAAATGTGGCTATGTTTCACCTCCCCACAGATCCACCTCCGGAGAGAATCCGGAAATGCTGAGAGATCAGCTGGCAAGGTCCCTGCACAATGTGCCATTTCAGACAGTGCCAGATCATCAGGCAACGATGAAGGTATTCAAAAGAATGTCTGAAATCACACATTTTCCCCCCTTTTCCTTTGCTTTTGAGGCTTCTTTCCTTACAGAGAATTTAGAAAAAGTCAGAATGGGATTCAGCTACTATAATGCAAGGGCCTGGGTGCCTTAGCTCTGGTTTGGACCTTAAGAAAAAGGACAAGTACAATTCTTGAGACTTCCAAAGTTCCCAGTTTCACCAACGTTTGCTGAGCAGGCAGGATCTGGGGCAGAAGGCCGCCAGGACTAAGGAGTGGTATTGGGGGGGGCATCCCTTCCATGCGGTCCTCCGGGAACATAAGGGTACCCAACAGCTAAGTGCATGCGAGTGTAAGTCCAGCCCAGGCAAGGGAGCAGCATTCGGTGAAGCTGGCAGGGTGTGACTCAAAATCTGGGAAAAGGGGGACAGTTTTCTATAATAAGTGTCATTAGTTCTTTTGATAAGAATTGTCTTGATTAATAAAAAATCCCTCATGAGGGAAATGCTGAAATGTGTCTGATGATCTTATCTCCCCGGATTTTAGATCGGGATGCCAGGATGGCCAGAGGAGACGGTGACCGTGAGCAGTTGTGTCATCCACAGAGAAATAAACAGATGAAACAGGGAGCTCAGTCTTGGCTCCTTAACACGGGGGAACAAAAACAACGCTTCCCTCCATAACGAAAGCCTTCATAAAGAGTGTGTCAGGTCAGGGAATTTAATTATCTATTGCTTTAGATACTTACGGAACTTTAGAGAAAAGCAAAATATTTGTGAGCACGAAAAGCAAAGGTATTTACATCCTATAAATTTCTATTTAAATTTTTGTCAGTATTTGTGCATATATATTACACATCTTTAATTTGTTGAAACATATATTCTTATTTTGATTTTTGCAATTTATATAATGTTTATAGTTCCATGTACTAACAGAATTGACAATTCTATAGAGAATTTTATTGTAAGTATTATATTATGATAGTATCATCCATGTTGTCTGATTCTCAGCCTGACCAGGTTACTCTGAAGTACATAGTTTAGGCAGCACTGTGTGTTAATGAAATTTATTTTTGAAGTTTTTGTTAAAACTTGTTTTTGTTTATGTTTCTGTGCATTTTTTTCAACATATGGCTTGTGATTTCTATTTCTTTGTGGGTAGATTTTTAAATTATAAGTATCACTTACTCAACAGATTATGGGTAGTGACTTTATAATTTGCATATGCATGTGTGTGTATGCGTGTTTGGAATCAAGCTTTTATCAGTGATATTGTTATGTACCCTGTCATATACATGTGTCATTATTGTCATTTACAAGGATTATTTCCATATTTATATATTTAAACATTCATTGGTAGTTTTTCCTTTGATGATGCATTTGCTTGCAGCACACACTTAAAAGGCAGGACAGAGAAAACAGATGTGTAAACAAACGAACAAATATGACCATTTTGTAGTAATTGCTTCGATGTTCTTAAAGGTGGGCAATTGGATAGAGAGTTCCCAAGAGAGGTGGCTGCCTTTGCTAGGGTGGTCAGGGGACTGACCACTCTGTTCCCAGGCTCTGTCTCCAGGCCACTCTGGGGACATTTTAGTAGAGATCTGTGGCAGTGTTAGGAAAAGGATGCCACGATGTGTGGAGGGATTTATTTCTAGATCGAGGTTTCTCAGGCCTTCTCTTCAGAATCATGCAGTTTTGCAAGTGCTGCAACCCGTCGTGTTACAGCAAGACTTCAATACCATCCAGATGACAGATTTGTGTTCCATTCTCAAGTGAGACGCTGGGTGTAATGTGGTTAGCAGGCTGAAAGAGCTTATTGCAAGGTACGAGCTGGGTTAATTGTAGCGTTGAGAGGAATTTGAGACGGAATGGAGTTGGGTTGCTGATTGCTGTGCAGATTTCTGTTAGGTGGATGAAGCAAAGATTGCGGCCTGGGGGCCGGCTTGCCCCTTGGTACTGGAGCATTCCCTGGGAGCCTCTCATCAGGTGGAAGATGGTTTTTGTTCTAATTTTACCTGTGAGAACATGGTCAGGACAGATTATTCATCTCTTGACCAGGAGATTATGTAAACTGTATCCCCACATAACCCAGAAAAGTCACGTTGAAAGGAAACACGAATCTGACTGCGGAAGCTTTGAGTCATCTTCTTTGCCTCTTGCCTTCTTCACAAGTCCAGCCTGGGCATTTGCTCTGTCCATCACGCAGGAAGTTTACTGCAAGTGCTTTCTAGACGTAATTTCTTCTTTGCGTAATTATATATTCATGAAAGCCACACATACACAAAATAAAATTACAATGCTCCTGTTCCTTGAGGCCACTTTGATCTCTTTTTCACGGGCTCCTGCTTCTGTCTCTACACTCACTCGGCGCACCTTCACGCACAGTGTCCGCCATGTCTCGTTCACCTGAACCCCCAGCCGGTCCTGCTGCAGGACAGCCAGCCTGCCGCCCGGATGTGGGGCTGAGTTGAGAGGCCCACAGGTGAGTTTTCAAACAAGAATCTCTGGGATTCAGGGGAGAAAGGCTGTGAATGTTTGTATACTAATAACTTGTTTTTCCTATCACGTTGCTACCGTGAGGATAGCATGATGCAGACAGCTCTGGGAATTAGAGGATGGAGCCATGAGGAGAGGGAGTGTTCTTGGTAGATATGAAGTAGGCTATTATAATTAGAAATTAAATAGCTGAGTTGGCTTGTTCATTAGTTACATAGCGACAGAAGTTTTATTTGCATTCCCCTTAAATGTTTAGTCTTTATCTGGAAAGGAGAAGTAGAATGATGATGCTTGAATTTTAGTTTGAAAATGACTGAAGGTAACATCCTGAAATTAGAATATAAACTGAGAGTTGGAGAGTGAGATATTATATGCTCCAAAAAACTACCACTTTAGCGTGTTTCTGAAATTGTGGTTTGAAGGAGGCTGTCTTTCAAAGGACGTTTGTATTCAGAGCAGGAATCTCACAGTCCTGGCACAGGGATTGATCTGTGATGCAAAGTAAGGATAAAGACAGTCAGACAGACAGATGGACAGACAGAGGCAGAGACAAGAACTGAGGATGGAACACAAATGGCTTCTAGATACCTAGTTCAATCCTTGATAGTGGCATATGATATCACCGTTTAAAAAAAAACTTAAGAACTATTTGGACAAATGAAGCTTTAAAGGACATAATTTTTTGGGGAGCGATTTAGTTAAAAGCAAGTTGGTCAGCAGGTTTTTTTGACTGAAATGATAATGGGCTTCAAAAATACCTAGAAACTGGTTTTTCTAATATGAGTCATCATTGGTGCACCATGGGGACATTTTGCAGAACTTCATACAGTCTGATGTATTTTTTTTCAATTTCTAGGTATTTTTCTACTTTTTTGCCTGTTAATATCTAATATTGCAGTCATACTCTTTTGTGTTTAACCAGTCATTTCTCATTATCCTCTACTTTTTTTTTACATTTCTAATTCAAATTAAAATGATTCTCGTGTTACTCTGCTTAACACAAAATGATGTTGGAATAAAATGTTTGGCAAATTGCCTCAATAAATTATGGTAGGTTATAAAATAATGGTATAATCCTATTTCTACAGACAAATGAGACAAGAACATATAATATAAAAAAATCTTACTTTATATTTTAGATATAGATTTGTACGGATAATTAAAAAGATTAATGGATAATTTGGATGGTAAAATTCCATTATTTTTTATGCTCTTCTTTTTCTTAATTGCATTTTTCTATTTTTTTTAAAAACATACATCTGTCTTTTATATGAAAAAATAGAGAAACAAATAAAAAATTCAATAATTAATTTAAAAGACCTGAAATTTTGAAGGATAGGGTTTTGTACTTTAAAAATATTAATTTAAAAATGAACATGTCTATTCTATTTATTTGGTTGTGTTTTGTACAAGGAAAAAAATAAAATATTTTTTTAAACTCAGCTACTTTTATTGGACATTTGGTGATCATGATTTCTCCCCTGCCAGGTAAGTATGGACATTTGAGTTATTCCAATGTTTCCCTATGAAAAATGTGAAAGAGTGGGCATAACTGGGTAAGAATGAATTAGAAATACAAGTAAAAAATAGGGAAATAAGCAAGTAGTATGGAAATAGTTGGCTGATAATTAGCATTTAAAAATTGGAGAAAAAATATATCTAAAAATTTCTAATTCATGGAAAAAATTCAAACTCTCTACAATATGCAACAAGATAGCCTAAATAAATGATGATAGATTACAAAATAATGTTATGATCTCATTTCTCCTGACAAATAAGACAAAATTATTTATAGAACCTGTAATAGGCACACTTTTGCAGTTTAGAAATGAGTCTGAATATTTAAAAGGTTAATGAGGGGTTGTACGATATGCAACAAAAGAATTAATACTTGAAAAATCAGTTCCTATTGATATTCATTTTTAACACAGTCCTTATACATATTAATTTAGAACAAATTGTTGGGTTGAATAGCAGGTTTCAGCTGACCTACATTCAGCCAAATTTAAGGAATTTTTTCTACCATGTGCATCTTAAATTGTATCATATATTAAGCAACCCAGGGCAACTAGAAATCGTGGCTAATCAGGAGAAAGAATCTTACAGGATCTGACAGAGGTGACTGAATATGGAAAAGACAGAGTACTTGGCCATGAGGATTTGCTAGGGGGAAACATGTAAATGAATTTAAAGGAAACTCCTGGGTATGTGCTGTAGGTGGATGAAGAGGGGAGTGGTTTCTGGAACCATGAGTCTCTGATTCTACTAATGCAAGAATGTGTGAGTGGAACAGTCTTGGTATTAGTTTTTTTTCTTTGGGAAAACAGAATTTCAAAGTATCTTCTCTGATACTTGTTTACTCATGTAAAAAGAGGCATGTATAAGAATATTTACTCCAGGGTGGTCTAAAATATATATAGAGATAGACGTAAATGTTATACATTTCCATCAATAATTGAATGGTTAGATAATATCTCAAACCATTTAAAGAACTACTGTGTGGCATTGAATGAAAAGATGTGAACATATAAACATGATTAAAATCTATTATTATGAGAAAATAATTTTGCAGAAATGTTTATATAATATGATTTCATTTATAATAAAACAAAACTATATATTATTTATGTTCTAACTTTTTATCCACTTATGTATTTATTTACATAAAGGCATGGAAAAATGTTCTAACGATTATAAAACACATTGTTTTTATTCCCTCTGGAGTATGAAATGAGATTAGATGGCGCCAGCGGGGGATTTGCACTTTTACCCAACATACTTCAGTATCGTGTGCTTTTGTTATATATAAATATATTCCCATGTTATTGGCAGGTGTGGCCAGTAGAAACACAAAGAACTAAATGGAAGAACATCTAATATTTTAAATTTGAGTAACACAAAGAACTAAATGGAAGAACATCTAATATTTTAAATTTTTTAATAGCTAATATTTAAATCAATCTTCAAAGTGTTTCCTCCTCTGAAAGATATTTTTTTTCCCTCACATGGAGGAAAGGAGAGGGCATGTGAGAAGATAACAATTATTGAAGACCTACAACATGTTCAGGGGTTACTTATGCTTACAAGGATTATCATAAGAGCTAGAGTCAGAAATTATATATCTAAGACTATTTTGGTCAGGTTGAGCTAAATATTATCATAGTGTTTCCATGTTCTTGACATGAGTTGAAAAAATTAGAATTTTCATTCAGAAAAAGTATTCTCCTAAGTACTTTTTTATATGACTTTTCCCTAGAAAGTGTTAAGTGATGACCTTAGCTCACGAATTACAACATAATGGGTTAGCTATGGAGTTTTCTCTCAATGCCGTTTAAGTATCTCAGGTTGACAAAGTCTTGTCTACAGATGCAAGATGGATTAGGCAATTACCCAATAAATCAGGGTGAAAAGCCTATTACAGAACAAAGATGGGGTGAAGGCTGTTTCTATGTCTAAGATTGATGGCTTAAATTAGTTAAACTTACTATCTTCTTAATTTTGCTAGTACAGGGATGACCAAACAAACACTTTCCTAATGGGTCAGTGTCTTGCATAGACAAGCCCCTTAATGAATATTTGTTGTAAAAAATGGAATTTAAATGTAGGGATGCTTTCAAAACACTATGTATTCATCTAAAACTATAGTTTTGCCTACTTTATAATATTTTGATTTTAGTTTAATGCTCTATTGTATCTCATTCACTCTTTAAAAGCTAAAAAGTAAGTTTTTAATGAATTATTCAGCATGTTAATTTTTGAACCAGAAAATAGCACAGATTAAGAAACCCATGGAAAAAGAAAACTCTTGGAAAATTTGGTTCAAACTTGAGCAATAGGTGAACAATTTAAAAGAAATTCACTCAGACGTCTTACACATGTGCGACTTCAGAGAAATCCCAGTTTGAGGATTCCCAGTGGCCTATGGACTCACTCTGCTCTGTATCTGTGTTATACAGCTTATCACGTGCATCTCAGATGTAAAGTGGCTGTGCATTTCTTCCAGCCTTTTCCAGGATGCGTTTCTACACTGTCTTTACTTTAAAGCAAAGAAAAAACTCAAAACAATCTACAAATCCTTGGGATAAATAAGGTGGTTTAACAGTCATTTGCTGGATAATGCTTAGAAGTTGAATACAAAATATACTATTTAACAATGGAAGCAAAAATATGCGGCATAGGAATAAACTTAAAAGCAATGTAAAAGTCTCTTTTGAAGAATATTATAAAACATTAGCTGAAAGATTTCAAAGAAGACCCAAATAAATGGAAATTTATACCATTTCTACTGATAGGGAGAACTCAGTATCAGAAATTTATCAGTTTCCCCCAAAATTGACTCAGAAATTCTTGATATTTCAAAGAAAAAAATGCCAACATAGTTTTTCATGGAACTAGACAAGCAGATTTAAAAAAACATGGAAAAACAAAGGACAATGAATGACTAGTCACTCCTGAAGAAGATTAGGTTAGGAAGACTCGTCCTACCAAATATAATACTTCTTAAAAAGAAATAGTTGTTAATATAGTAATATTAATGCAGAAAAAGCCAAATAGATTAATGCAATGAATAAAGAATCTAGAAACAGAGCCATATGTATATAGAAATATGGAAATGTGACAAAAATGAAATTGCAGATCAGTGGATTGGTTTTGGAATGGTTGGCTAAAAATCAGCTCCAGATGAATCAAAAAATTATATGACAAGAAATGTTGAAAAATTTTAAAGATTCTGTATGATAATATATTTATTAATTAGTGGTGGCAACATAATTGCCATATAAGAACAAAATGTACTAGCCACATAAGGAAATATGGATAAATTGTAACACATTATAATTAAGAGTTTATGTTCATTATAAAACACAAAAAGAGAGTGAGAAAATAGGAAAACTATGAAACAAAACTAGCAAGGCTTATTACTGATAAAAGTCAACGTCCAGAAGATATAAAGTTGAATAAATAAAGAAATTAACAAACAATGCAGTAGAAAAATGTGCAAAAAATGTGAACAGGCAGCTTATAAAAGTGAAATCATACATGGTTAATACACTATGGAAAAAAACCTTAAATCTCATTAGAAATCAGAGGAATAAAGATAAAATCAAAATTAGTTGCCTTTGACACCTGTTGACTGGGAAAATTTTTTTTAATGTAACAGTACAAATGTTCAGAAGATTAGGACTCTCATTAATCAGTGGTTCTTCATGGATCAATTTGGCTTTATCTGGTAAAGGTAAACATGTCCATTATGTAGAAATACAGCAGTTCCATTCCTTGGATTAAAATCTAAAGAATCACTTGCCTATACACACCAGGAGATAGGCACAGTAACATTCACAGCTGCATTTTCACAAAAGCAAAACCTGGAAACAACTCAATGTCTTCTAAAACCAGAATGAATAAATAAGAGTCACACATTGAAACATGCATGCATCTCAAAAACATAATATTGGGCAATAAAAGAAAATCACATGCACAAAAATCTACATATATATGTGGTATGATTTATTATTATAGAAGTCAAAATCAGGCAAACCTAAATAATATATTGTCTCAAAATATTAATATTCTTACATAACTATTAATTCATCATAATAGAATGTCAAACGTATTGATATAAATGTACAATGGTGGCTAAATGGGTATTTGTCTTATTCTGTCATAGTATACATTATATATATTTTTGGCATATATTTTAAAACAACAATATGAAATAATGTGATGAAAAAATTAATGAGGCTACAACATGAATTCTTTTTTTGGCCAAGTTATAAGGAGAAAGTTTCTCCTTTCTGTATCTAAAAGTGCCATCTCATGTATATTTAAGATGTCAAATATAGACTCAAGCAGTTTGGGTTAAGTTATTTAAAAATTGTTTTTGACAAAGTCTCATGCTTCCTTGATTGCTTGCTGCTCAAAAAAAAAAAGCCTTCTATTTTCTGTTATGTTGTATTTCAATTTCTAGAAACCGGTTTAGGCTAAAAAAATAGTGAGTTACTCTAGCATTTATTCTTGGTTTTCCTTTTTAAAATATATTTTCTAATTAAAAATACCCCCACCATAGTGTAATATGGCATCATTAGAGACAGGTGAGGGTGGGCGGTGAGCGGTGGCTGGACTCCCCTGGGTGAGAGCAGATCTACTGTGTCCTCAGGGAACACCCCTCCTCGCAGAGGAAGTCTGGGCAGTGCACTGCCCCCGAGGCTCCTTGCAGCAATCGGTGAGACCAGCTGGGGCAGGCCCGGAGGAGGGAACAGTAAACAGACCGCCAGCCAGATGGACGCTGCTCAGTACAAACAGGCTGTTGACTCAGGGCACACTCTGGACAGGGCCATTTGACTGCCTTGTGTTTCAATTAATCCACACCAAGGAGGGAGGAAAAAGGACTGTCAATTGAGAAACAGACATTGTATCTAAATTGAGATTTCTGAAGGTAAAGCCTTGTTAACCATGAAAACTAATGGTTGGGTGAAGCCCACACTCCAAAGCCTGGGTCACTGAGCATCAGCGAGTCTATTTTTAAATCATTACTTTTCCACGATGACACCTCTGACTGGAAATCATTGACTTGGCAGAATAGCAAGTCACACATTGAGCCACAAGTGAGATACGCTCATCATAGCTTTACTGTTTTGCAAAGAATTTCACAGCAGAAAAAGCTAATATCACTGATTTGGAGGAAGTATGCTAGGGAAAACACACATGCTGTGGATTTACTAATTTTGACAGCTCTTTTAAAAGCAGGCAGGAGGCTTTATTGCTGAGACAGCTTCGAGGAGCTGTTTATCATTTAAAGAAAGCATGAAAGCATCAAAAGGCAGTTGGGCCAAGGCTTGGGAGAACTGAAGAATTATGAGAATAAAAAGGAAAAACAGGTAACAATTCTTTTCTATTTTATTTGAGAAGCTCAGCTCGGAATGAAATACTTTCTCTTAGATAATGGGAGAGAGCAATTTGATGCAGCCAGAAATGGTACTAAGTGCTCATTACTTTTAACTGTGCAATTTAAATACTCAAGTGTATCAATGGAGAAAAGATTTAAATAGCAGGCTTCATTGCTATTTGCTCCTAAAAGAAAATGATCCCTACAGATTACCCCATTTCGTTGAAGTCAACATGGGGATGAATAACAATTTTGCAGTTTGAGAAGAAGGACATGTGGGAAAACTGAAATGTGAACAAAACAACAGTTGGGCTTTCTTCCATTGTTTATTGGTGCTTTGGGAATTCTCTGCCGCTTTGTCTTTCATGGTTGCTTAATAAATAAAAATACAGTACGTAGCCTACATGTTTGAGATGTGATTCACAGAATGGTACTAATTCACCTAAGGCCCCCACCTGCCTTAGCCCAGAGAGCACATCTAAGCATCTGGGACCACATTGGCAATTTTCCCAAAGGCCAAGGGCTTTAGCTATTTCGCCAGTCATTTACATATACTGGCATAAATTATGCAGCCATCTGTATTCTTCTGCACCTAGTTTGAGTAAAATGAATTTACAGTCTTGAAAGCATTCATCCTTGATATCCCCTTCACGCTGATCTTTATTCTTTTCAATCTGTAGAATCTGGGAAGCACTGAGCTCTCTTCATTCCGGATGCCCATCCATCCTCATTTGCCTTGCTGCTCAGCACTCTGCCTCCTCTGTATCATCCACCCCTCTCCACCACAGGCAGTTTGCAATATTGCTAGCAGAGCAGGCTCTGGAATCAGGCTGCCTGGGTTAAAATCTCCACTCTCCCGTTTGTTCGTGTGAAAATGATTTAGGTTCTCTGTGTGCTTTAGCTTGTCCTTTCTGAAATTTCTAAGGATAATAATATATTCTCATTCAGTTGCTGTGAAGAAGAAATGAGCTTAGCAAGCTGTTAGGCATGCAATAAGTGCTCAATGAGTGTTAGGTGTAATCATCGACACCACATGTCATTGTTGTGATTCTGAGCCACCCTAGGTGGGATCACTTTCTTCTGCCAGGCCTGACTCCCTCGATTGCGTTGAGTGTCAGCTCCAAGGCATGTTGGGAGCTGGCACCACGAGGCCACAGGGTTTACCCAAGAGGAGACATAATCCACAGGGGAGATTCAAAATATGGAAACTCATGAGACAGTGTTCATAATGTTGCAAACTTAGGAATGTCACATGACATGTGACTGGCAGGTGATATTCTGCTGAAACTAGTGAAGGGAGAAAATTAAAGACAGATGACTCAAAAATGTGCCTCACCACAAAGGGCAACTTGAGGTGGAAGTCCCACTGATGTTCTAGGAGCCCAGGGATTTGGTCACCAGGGGCAATTGGCAGCATGTCACAGGGTAAAAAGTTTGACAGTTGTTATTATACAAAGAAAGACAGTCGAGCCCGTAGGGTATTTTAGGTCATAAGAAAAAATGATTCGATTCAAACATACATTGCAAATAAAATTTATAAAAATTCTAAGGATGTTAGTTCATTTGTGAGCATCAGCTAATGAAATGGCTGAGGCAAGACAACTGGATTTTTGATAATGTTTTGGGAAGATGGCCTTTTTGATTCCTGGAAATCAAATTTATTAATAGAACAGATTGCCAGGCCTAAGACATATATATTATCTTGTATTTAATTTTTAAAAACATTGAGTCCTATTTTACATACTAATAGGAATTTTAAATAAAAAAATGTTCAACAATTATTCAGGAAGAGTTTTGTGTGCAATCTTGTTGTCTATCATTGCCATCGTCCTCCTCCAAGGATATATATTTTTGTGCAAGTCACGGTCCTAGGGCAGGAAGAGAAGCAGACCTTTCCTTCCACTTTGAGAGAGTCAGAAGTTGTTTATATAAGGTGACATGAGAAGAAACCTCGTCCCTGATATTTCACCTGCCCATCCACCCCCCATGCATCCAGATAGAAAGTTATTTGATGGATCACGCCTTGCCCTTCTAGATATTTAGGTAGCTTCTTTAAAAATGCAGTTCATTAGGTGGGCAATGGAAGTTGGCCAAATTATTCAGGAACCAATATTACAGTGAATATTGATTTATGAGAGCACTTTTTATTCTGAAGTGGGGCTAGAGCAGTATTGAGAATGAGAGGCCAACCCCATGGGGGAAAATATGAAGAGCAATGATGTTTTTGAGCATAGACTCTGAATTAAGTAGAAATATGTTCAATTTTTGACTTTGACACTTTCTAGATGTGTAAATGGCTTTGGGCAAGTTAATGAAACAAGCTAAGCCTCATAGTTTTCCATCCAAAAAATGAGGATTTCAATTTTTGTCATATTAGAAAATAAATATTAGCGATTATTATTAAATAATTAACAGGACTGCTCATAACAAGGCTGACTGCATGATGATGGACTGTAATAGGCCAACAGGATATAAATAAACTGATAATGTGAAAATAGAGAAAAGGATGTCTGCATTCAAGTTTCACGGCAGTAGTCAAATATTATTAATATCTACCATCGCCAGAAGCAGAAGAGGTCCCCACGCAGACCTGCGGTTTTCTAGACCTTCTTCACGCTACAAAGTGGCCTCCATTGTCCAGACGCTGGCCCTGGGTGACGTGCGCTCGGCTGGCGAGGGTTTTGTTGCAGCTTCCCAAGACTCGCAGGCTGTGCCTGCTGGTATTAGTGTTTGCCTAATTTTGTTTATCTTCTAGAAGTTGTATCTGAATGAATAATTTGGTGTTAGACAATTAAAAATCCCCATTGGATTTCTGTTTTAAGCTAGATACATAAGGTTGATTTCTCTTTTCATGTTTTTGTTTCTGGATAGTCCACGAATAAGCACATTTTCAAGCTTTTTATTATAAATAGTAAAGCAAAAAGGAAATTATAGAAAGAGATTAGTGGTTTCTTTTAATCCTTTTCTTGCCTGTTGGCATTCTCCTTTCTCCTTCCTTCCTCCTTCCTTCCTTCCTGTTTTTGTTATTTTTTGTATTTTTTTGGTGAACAAATCACTTATCAATTTATTTCTGAATATTTTGAACATTTTAAATGAACAAACGTATTCTATGCATATGTTTAAGTGAACTAAGCATATTTAGTGCAGTGGCGATGTTAGATCACCAAGTGTCCTTGTTATATTTCACATCAGCCATAGCTTTGAATTTAATTATACTGGAAAATTCTATCCCATTGAATTAAATATCACACTTCAATATCAATACTGCACTAAAAGCTCTGGTATTGAATTGATGTAATTTTAACCTTCTCAGAGAAATGGTTGGTGTGGAGTTTCTATCCGGCCAGTACATGCTTTGATTTTAAGAGAACTTCTTTGAAAAGTGTCTGATTGCTTTTAGGAGTCTGTCCTTTTGTCCTGACAGAGCTCACTTTTCCATTCGTGCTGCCAAAATTTTTTTGCCATTGTGAGATTTTACACACCGCTGCTTGGAAGTCAAATTAAAGGTCTTAGGCAATTTCAGCTTAAAAATGCCATGCGACAGATAGAATGGAGGTTGAGACCGAATTCTACCAGTGAGCGAGGTAGATTAGCCCTACACAGCCATGTCTGCATAGGGATAAAACGAAAACATTTAGGCTTTTCACTTTATTACTTTCTAAGATAGAACTTCCAAGAAAAAAAAAATGTAGACTCTATCTTCTTATTGCTAGAAGAAAAATTATTCTACAGTTATTTCTTAATGGTTTCACAGATGTAAGAGATTTTAGAAAATACAATGGATGTTTAATTTATATACGAATCTAAAGCTTAAACCACATGATTTTCCTTTTTTATATGTTGAGTGGAAGCAACTCTTCCATAGGTCAATCTAACCTTCCTTTGGACTTCGTGTTCCCTTAATATCTTGCCTCAGCATGTCTTTTTCCAACTCTTCCCTCCCTACCCAAACACTGAGTAGGCTGATTACTAGAACAAGGTGGGAAGAGTGCCCCAGTGTGGACGGTGTAATCACTTTCCTTCTGCCCTGTCCCCACCATCCACAGCCCTGTGGAGCTACTCATGAACAGAAGTGCTGGACCTTTACTGCCGAATTCTGAGAAGCCACAGAAAAAGTGAGTGGCCAGGATAGGGCAAAACTCCAAGTCAGACATTCCTTCTGATGAATCAAGGGTGGGGGCAGGAAGAGGAGGAAATTTTTGGAAAACCTTGTAACATGCATATTTCGTTGAGCATTTTTGCATGTACGTTCATCAGAGACATTGCCCTGTAATTGTCTTTTTTTGGTAGCATTGTTGGTATCAGGGAAATGCTTGCCTTATAAAATGAGTTTGGAATAGTCTCTCTTTTTTAACTTTTTGGAAAACTTTGAGAAAGATTGGTTTTAGTTTTTCTTTAAATGTTTGGTAGAATTCAGCAGTAAAGGTATCAGGTCATGAGCTATCAGGTCATGAGCTTTGCTTTGGTGGAAGGCTTTTCATTTCTAATTCAATATCCTTACTCTTTATTGGTCTGTTAAGATTTTCTAGGTCTCCTTGATTCAGTCTTGGTAAGTTTTATGCCTCTAGAAATTCATTCATTTCTTCTAGGTTATCTGATTTGTTGGTATAGCCTTTGTATTTCTGTGGTATCAGTTGTAATATCTCCTCTTTCATTTCTGATTTTATTTATTTGTATTCTCTCTTTTTTGTTAGTTTAGCTAAAGGTTTTTCAATTTTGTTTATCTTTTCAAAATACCAACCCTTAGTTTTGTTAATTTTTTGAAGTTGTTTTTCTAGTCTCTTTCATTTATTTCTGCTGTGATCTTCATTTCCTTCCTTCTACTAAATTTGAACTTCGTTTTTCTTTTTGTAATTTTTGAAGGTATAAAATTGGGTCGCCTATTTGAGATCTTTCTTCTTTATTTGATGTAAGTGTTTATCGCTACAAACTTCCATCTTAGTGATGCTTTTGTTGCATCCGATAAGTTTTGGTATATTATATTCCACTTTTCTGTATCCAGATACTTTTAAATTTCCTTTTCAATTTCTTCTTTGAGACACTGGTTGTTCAGGAGCATATTTTTTAATTTCTACATATTTGTAAATTTTGCAAACTTCTTCCTGTTGTTGATTTCTAGTTTTATACCATTGTGGCTGGAAAAGATACTTGATAGGATTTTAATCTTCTTAAAATTGTTAAGGCTTGTTTTGTGAGCTAACATATTATCCATCCTAGAGTATGTTTTGAATGCACTTGACAAGAATATGTTTGCTGCTGCTGTTGGGTGGACTGTCCCGTATATGTACGTTAGGTCTATTTGGTTTTTAGTGTTGTTGAAGTCTGCTGTCTGCGCCTGGAGCCTGTGTCTAGAAGGGCTGGCCTGGCACCAGGGTTCACTGGGGCGGTCCTGGCGGTGGGATCTGTGGCAAAGTTGGGTGTGCGATTCCCTCTCCATGACCCCATGTAAAGGATATCTCTCTTAGCACAGTGCTTCCTGGGCTTGAGGGGTATCAAGAGTAATGTGAAACCGTCCTCCCTACTCTCTTCAATGTGTGTTTTCGTGTTTCTGTGCTCCTGCAGGTGCTGTACTCTCTCACCCGGGGCCCTTGGCTCTTGTGAAGGTGTCTTCATTTCTGAATCATTGTTCAAACTGATGTTTCTGGGAAAGGATGAGTGCTGGACACTCCTATCCACTGTCTTACTGATGTTGCTTTCTCTTGAGCTTGGCTTTAAAATAGCAGGCTGCTTCTGTCTAGTCTCTCGACTAGACAGTCTAGAGGCCTCTAACATCCTTAAAACAGGATGCTATGCATGGGTGAACACTCCCATACTTTGAAGCACCACAAGCCTGTCAGTCTGTGATTCCAGTCTTTTCCCAAGAAAAGTCAAATGCCCGCAGAACTTGAGAGAGCAAGGTGGCTGTCATCATGCGGGGAAGAATAAGAGAGTTGAAAATTATTTCAGACATGCGTCACTGGGGATATATATAGGTGACATTGGTCCAGACACAGTGAGGAGGAAAAAGTATAGTGAAGTTTCAATTCAATTTCTGGTAAAAAATAACACTATTTTTGAATTGTAGTGGTGATTAAGCAGTTGGAGAAATTTGGACTATAGTGTTGAGGTTAATATTTAGAAAGGGTCAACATAAAGGTAAGTTGAGATGAGGCTACAGGAAAGACGTTGACTTTGACACTAACAGTAAGATGCCCTTCCAAAGCTGGAGTTACAAGAGGAGGCTGGAGAGCCTCCGAGTTAAGAGAAAGAAAGAAAAATCTTAGGTGTCAAAACAAAAAAATATATTCTTCTGAAAATTCATAATTACTAAAGGACTTGATTATCTTTAGTAAATATATTACTTATTTTTTAAGTCATAGCTAAATTAAAGTGTTTGAAGATACAGATGGAAGAATTTCATGCTTGGGGACAATATTATTTTATAAACTATAAATATATTTAAGCGTATTAACTTAGAGAACACCAAATACCTTTGTAAAATATTAGAAAGTTAAAACCAGAAAACAGTTCCATTAACTTAACTTATCCCTGGGATTAAAGTATTCACCTTCATAGCTCCAACTTATTCTAAAAGTGAATTTTACCCAGAAGTGTTGAAATAATTTTAATAATCTCACTGCCAAAAACTCAAAATGTGTTCATTGGAATCTTTTCATGACATCCTTGCCTGGTGACAGTTAAGCGTACATTGACCTTCTGAAAATGTTTAAAATAATTAATAAAAAATTCAAAAGCTTGTTCTCCTTCTCTCTCTTCCCTTCCTTTCTCCCTTTCTCCTGCAAATATGTGCATATCCATGTTCAATGTGCTACATTGGGTGCTTTGGCTGACAACAATAAGACAGAGTCCAGAGGTAATATAAAACATGTACCAAAATAATTATAATACAAGTTAGAATATTTTCTGGATCATTAGATATGAATTATTGAGTAGTGATTATAAATGTTGAAGGCACAAATTCTCCATTCACTCCTGATTAATTATGGCTAGGTAGCAGTGTAAGGCAAATTTGGATGGAATGATGGCTAATTTCAAAATCTGCAATGCTATAATTTTAAAAAAGTAAATAGGTATATTATGAAGCAAATAAGCTGTTGTGCAGTTTTGAATTGCATATTGATTTATATAGTTTCCTGAAGAATATGCACGGCAATGTAATTAATTTTGAATGTTCAGATAATGTTATCGTCAGGCCAAACAGACTTAATTCACGGCAAGCTCTTAGAAGAAAGAAGTACATAAAATCCAAGCTGTTGACTATTAGGTTCAGTAAATGCACTGAGGCAATTTTTAACAAGTGCTCTTTAGATAATTCAGATTTTCAGACTTGATCATGAACCTTTCCAGAGCATTTCTATGCCATCCAAACTTTAAATATAAACAGGAAAATTTGTAGGCCAACATGCCAATAAAGTCTAAGCATGCTAAGGAAAAAAAAATAAACACTCATTGAGATTTTTAAAAGTTAAAACATTTCTTACGATGTACTAGTCATAGTTGAAGAGAATTTACTAACAATTTTGGACTCAGCAGTGTGCACACGCCTCCTAATTATGTAATTACTTGAAGCAAACACTCTAATCCATCTTGTTTGTTGTCCATTTTATAAGAAAAACAAACTCATTAAGGCTTTACACTGAAGAAAAATACAAACCGGTACCTTGTTTACTGGGTTCATTCAGTCTTAGACACTACTTCTCGGAGAAGCATAAAGTAGGAAATAAACAAAAGCGGTCACTCTTCTGTGCGTGGCAACGGTGTGCCTAAAAGGTTAAAAAAGCCATTGAGCCAACTTTCACTAAAAGATGGAAGTCTGGTTTCTTCCATACTGGATGTGGGCAGCAACATGCTGATCAGGAAATCACACTCTGGGAGAATGACTCGAAATGGGCTAACGTGGACAGGGTGGAGATTCAAGTACAGTGCTGAGAACGGGGAAATTGCTAGTACAAGACACAGTTCAGCCTGACAACACGTCAACTGCTAACGTGAGCCAAAATTCTATGCAACACACAAACAAGGAGGGTGACAAAGAAAATATGTGAACACGTGCTTATGTAGGCTTGCTCTAAAGGAGCACAGCGTTGCCTCTGCAAACGTCTGCAATTAAACTGTAATAACTTGGTATACAGTCCTTTCAACTCATGTTTAGAGAGGGATAGATGATTTGGGAGCACAGGAGCCAAAGGAAACTAGAAGAATGTGAAGTATTTAAAGCTTTGAAACCATGGATACGTTCATAATGGTGCTCAGGTTGCCCAAGAGGTTCAATTTCTTGTGAAGCTCACTGAATGTGGTCTTGGATCAAGTTGATGCGGGGTTGGTGATGGGTATACAATTCTGTGGTGACCTCTAAAAATGTCTCCTTATGTAGGGTCCCCTACTTGAGATGCCAACCCAGAAAAGATACAACCCTGCAGCTACAAGGGCAGGGAGGGCTTAACTCTGCTCAAAGTGAGAGATGAGGGTCCTTCACAAGCAGAAACAAGCTTGGAAGTGGAATCATTGCTTGTGCTGAGCCATGAGCAAAACTTCTCTGTGAGTCATGTTTGTGGGTTATGGCATTTTATAAACCTGACAAATTTACAAGCAAAATTGTGGAGTTACTGCAATCACTTGATTAATATTACAGGGTAGTATGTGTCAAATTTTGTTTCTAGTTAGCAATACTATAGTTTTAAACTACTACTTGATTATAGATTTAGAGGATAAAATCTGATGTGAATTGTCATTTTGTAGCATAAATATATGATGTTTATTTTAGTCAACTACATATTTTATCTAAAATAAAGCTGGTTTCCTGGGACACACAAAATGTCATATTTTTGAGAAATTTGTCACAAAGACAAACTGATGTCTTACATGTACTACATCATTTTTAAAGGACCGATCTTTATTGGATGAAGCTGCCCCTTTAATTATAAAATCTTCCTCTGAATGTTTTCACTATATTTACCCCTGTTGGAGTAAGACAGGGATAAAATGGCAACTATTCCCTTTTGAAATTTGATATTTTCTGAATTTATATATTGACAGTATTTCTCTCACAATTACGTGATAGTAGTCGATTGATATTACACTAAGAAAATTCTCTGTGAGCACATTTGTCATGAAATCTATTGATCACTATTAGTTTAAATGAGCTTACATTGCTCTTACTAGGAACTAAACTATATTAGTTAGCAAATAAGAATTTGTTGTACATATCTGTTGGGAGATAATTCTCCATGTCTCTTGAATTTCTGCATGTCTTGTGAGCAGAGGGATTGGTTGCTGTTGCTCTTTGCTATTTTTTCCAAGGATTTTTTGTTTGTTTGTTTTTTGTTACAGAAAATAACTTTGGAAAATAAAGATAAGTGTCTCTCTCCAGGGCAAAGGGCAGATTTGTTTAAATGATAATAATAATAAAACAGTATCTTCCTCTAGAACAAATGGGCAGGTAGGCACACTGCCCATTATAAAATATCTGGGTTCCCCAAGCTCAGGGTTCCTCTCCTGTAAGACAACTTATTCCATTGCAGGTACAAGTGTCAACTCATTCTCTTTAAGTTGCCCTTTAGGAATTAAGCTTGCAGAATTGAAGCAAGAAAATGCTGATACTCTGGCTACTGCTTGTTCTTGAGTAATGAAGTCCTTTGTCTCTGACCTATGAGTCTCATGACTTTTGACAGAAGCCATGACAGTGTGGCAAGCTAACTTATTAGCTTCCAAGTGGGATAAAATCTCAGACCCTTCATTGCTCCTGACAACATCATGATAAGAAACAAAGAACAATGAGACCACTTTAACAGGGGAAGACGAAGGTGACAGGTTTTCCCTTCTGACACGTTTTGAATTTCTGCCCTTGGCATAAAAGTGTGCATGTGCATTAAATTAAATTGATGTAATCTCCTTAGATTGCCATATTCTCCTAAAAGTGTGTGTGTGTGTGTGTGTGTGTGTGTATTTATAAGGCAAAAGACTCCTGACAGTTGTTACAGGATGCAGGGGCTTAGATTTTGGAAACAGCTGGTTGATTTTTCTCTATCACTTTGGCTTAGAGAAATGAAAGAATATATTAGGTGAAAAAAATATATGCATATGCCACTTTTAACTTTAGGTCTATAGAATATTGAGGGATAGTGAAATAAGGTTTGACAGACTTCTGAACTGATCTATAAAATGAACAGTGTGCTGTCTTTGCCTTTATGTCGCATGCTTTAATGAACCAGATCAGACTTTCTCTCAAATTCTCTTTGTCTAGAGTGGGCCTGGTGCATGAAAGATGGGTAGTGTGACTTATGAAAAAGGTGGATTAGCCCCAAACACATGGTGGGCTTTCAGAGGCTCTGGAAAAAGTCTTCCCTAGTAACGCTTCCATTTGCTCTCAGATGCCTGGAATTCTTTATCACCAAAAGGAAATCCTTTCATCCAGTGTTTATAGTAAAGGATTAAAAGGCACATGTACTTGGAAAGGTGACTCCTTGCTGAAACTGACACTATGGCATGTATGAATAATAGATTTCCTGAGAGCTGGCCTTCAGTCTTAGACTGATGTGGGTAGAACTTTATATAAAGGACAGAAAAGGGGTGAGAATGATTTTGCTACATAAGATAAATTCTCATTACCCTAAACCAGGGCTGGCAAGCAGATTTTTATCTTGTATGCAAACTCTACTTGTCAGTGGTTTTCTCAAGGGCTGCTCAGGAATTCTACAGCATCTCCAGGTTCAGTGAAACAGTTCTGCTGTCTGTGAGCCCCGGCTGCCAAGAGTAGGAGGGAAAGTTGTTGCACATATGCTAGATGTTTGGTACCTACATTATTAGTTGCAAATAGCTTACTAAAAATCAATGTGTTAGGATAGCATGTCATCTAGTAGCCAGGAACCAATGTCAAAAATTAACGGAACGTTTTCATTTCTTCTTTTTCAAGTTTCCCCTTCTGCAGTGCAAGCACTAAGTTCTTGCTTTTGAGTTGAGTATCCAGCTTCCAGCTAAACCAGAGAGCATAATTATCAGATGACTGATAAATTCTGGTGCACCAAATAAGTCAGCAAGAATCTGCTAGTGTTTGATTAAACCGGCTAACTCTAATACTATTAGAAATATTTTGCCATAAGTGAAAGAAACCCTACTTTGACCAGCTTAATCCAAAAGAGGAAATGAATGGCTCATATTACCATGTGATGAGAAGGGCAGGGTGTGGCCTAGGGGCTGTCAGAACAGTGGATTTGAATACCATCAGGATGCCCTGGGTTTCTTACTGCCGCCAGTTTTTGCTACTCTGCTTAATTTTCTTAGACAGACATTCTCTGTGATATAGGCCCCAAAGGTACCAGCAGCTTCTGGGTTAACTCATCCTTTTGATTTCACCATTAAACAGAAAGGGACTCTTGTTTCTTAGTCCCAATTAGGAAAAAAATGATGACAAAGGACCAGAGATTTTGAAGAGTATCATGGTTTACAATGCTTGACCTTGCTTGGCACAAGGGTATCCCTGTGGCCAGGGAGGTATGTTGGTAAGTATATATCAGCTCCCTCTGGAACCACAAAGTTAGAAGTAATATTTCCCAGAAAATGGAAGAGTTCTGTTTATCAAATAAAAAGGAAAAAAAAAAAAAAGAAAGAAAGAGGAAAAATAGGATTAGGATTACGGGGCAATCGGAACTGAAATGCCCCATTAATTTGTAAATTTTGTAGACTATTTTGATCAGAGATATAAATCTTATCTGAAGAATTGAATTTTATTTCTGAAAAACAAAAATGATTATGCCAATTTCAATTTTTAAACCAATTTTTTGTCATTTACAAGGAAATGTATAATTTCTTAGCATGGCCTAAAGGGTTTTTCGAGATCTTGTTTTTTACCTTTTTTGTCTTATTTCTTCTCATTCTCTACCACTCCACCTACCTTTCCTGTCATAAATCTTATTTTTCTGTTACTCAGTCATTCAACAAATAAGCTCTGGTCCTTCCTGTCTTCATGCGCTTGCCCCTCTGTCTAGCATGATATATGTTCTCCATTTGGAGAACTTTCGCTTATTCTTCAAGATCCAGCTTAACAGTTTCCTTTTCTAGGAAACTTCTAATACTGTATTCCTCCCTCACCCTACCACACAAAGGATTACTCATTCTATTTTCCAATCTTCAAGAGCACTTTATTTTCTTATTTTTGTATTATATCACATCACTTTGTGTTGTAATGGCTTTATTGATATACAATCTATAGACCATAAAGTTTACCATTTAAATGTACAACTCAATTATTTTGAGTATAGTCATGAAGTTGTGGAATCATGTCATCTAATTTCAGAATATTTTTATTACTCCAAAACCACGTACTCAGTAGCAGTCACTGCCCATTCCTTCTCCCCATCTCTGCCTACCTCTCTGTCTTCCGCTCTCGGCAACCACTAACCTGTGATATTTCTCTATAAATGTGCCTGTTCTGGACATTTCAAATAAATGGATAAATTTAACGTGTGGTCTTTTGTGACTGGCTTCTTTAACTAGGAATGTTTTTGAAGTTTATCCATGTAATTGCACGTATCAGTACTTCATTCCTTTATATTGCTAAATGATATTCCAACGTATGGATATACCTCATTTGTTTATCCTTTCATCAGTGGATGTACATTTGAGTTGTTTCCAGTTTGGGGCTATTATGCATAAAGCTGCTGTGCACATTCCTGTGTGCGTTTTTGTGTAGACATGTGTTTTCACTTCTCTTGAGTAGATACCTAAGGGTGAAATTGCTGGATGATGTGGTAATACTATGTTTAACAGTTTGATAAACTGCCAGATTCTTTTCCAAACTGGCTGCACTATTTTACATTCCTACCAGCAATATGGGAGGGTTACGATTTCTACACGTTAGCTTGCATTTTAATTATTCCTTCCCTGCCTCTCTGCCCCAATAAACTGAAGACTGAATTTTATTATGAGCTATCTTTCATTCATATTTATATAATCAGGAATCTCTAAAAGTATATTAAAAAACAGAGGAAGAAAGGGAGACCGAGCTTGGATATAACTTGATAGATGAAAAATAAAAAAATTAATCTAAGACTTTTAAAATTGTTTTTCTTGAACTATTTTTTCCTGACCTTCTTAGTGGAGTGGACTTTAATGGGCTGCTAATGAGTCTGATTTCCATACATGGTATTACTGGTACTCAATATCTAAAAATAATAACTTTGTCAATATTTTCTCAGAATTATGACCAAGGTACCATGAGAATATGATATTGCAATATCATCTCTGGACTTCAGTTTAAAAAAGCAAATCATTTTCAAGTGACTGTGTCCTTAACAGTGATTCCATTAAGGGAATAGCAAATTTAAGTTCAGCAGTGATTGTGAGAAAGAAACACTGGAGAATTTAAGAAACATAAATAGCTTAAGTTCAAAATCATTTAAAATAAAAATAAAACTATAAAATTAATGAAATTTTTCTTAATTAAAAACTATTAAATAATATTCTCTTGCACATTATACATTGAATTTGGCCATGACTTTGTCTATTTTACATACATTTTTTAGAATCTATATAGATTGTATGAATTACATGCAAGTTCAGAGGGGTGATTATAATATGTACATTTTCATACTTCGATATTCATCTTAAAGAAAGGCACGTGTGACTTAGAAGCTCTCCTGTCCAGGACCAAAGTATTTACCTGACATATCTCAGATGTCAGTCAATTGTTGGCATTTAATGATCATCTTCCAGGATATAAGTGCTTTGCAAGCATCTCTTAGTAAGTGACTAAAAATTTCCCCAGGGAAGTGAAAAAGAGGCTCAGAAATTATTCTAAGTGATGATTTTAAAAATATTCCAAAATGCTTTGTACATGGGATTACTGAATATTCATCAGGAGCCTTCATTCAGCTTGTGCTGAATGCTCAGTGTCTTCGTGTTGGTTTGTCATGAATCCCTCTATTGGTCCACAACTCGTGCCATTGATTTTAACAAACTGACATTTATTCTCTGAGCAGGGTTAGCGTTTTTCCAAATCGTCAACTATGCAAAGACATGCTTTCAACAGTAAATCTTCAGTAGAATCATATGGAATTTAGGTGTGTCAGATTTTCAGAATCACTTTTCCTTGGAGGTTTGTCTGAAAGATGTTACATTATAGGAAGAGACCACGGATTAGCCTTAAAGAAAAAATAAGTCATTATAGTTTAGTAACTCTATGTTTCTCCATATATATCTACCTTCCACAGTAACACAAATCCTGATTCTGAAATTTACTTATATTTTTATCTAATTTTCATTTTTTAAATACAAATAATAGAATGAATTACATATATATATATCTTTTCATCACTGAAATTTAACATAAAACAAAAATTATCCCAAACGGCAAAACCAACGAAAGGTATATTACTTAAAAAACATAATTTTATGCTATTTTTCTATTAATGCAGTACACAATAAATTACGAGGGTTTTGTTCTATCCTAAATATGTAAGAATGCCTATTATGCATCTGCAACTGAATTTTCTAGCTTGCAGCTACTACCTGAAGTTCTGCCTTATAGAATATTTGATACTTAAAATAGATGAAAAAAATGTTTTGGACAAGTATTCTTGAAGCATGATTTAATCAAAATCATTTCATCTGTGTCTCTTTGATTACATTATGTTTTTAAATTATATAATAATTTATCAAATTTTTACAGCAAAAGGTTAGCCATAAAAAGTACTTTAGGAGTCATACAACTCATATTTTGATTTTTATCGCCTAGAAAATACCATTTGTTTCTTAAGGTTTTCCTTTTAATGGGAATTCAAACTCAAATAATGAAAGATGTTTAACACAAATAGTAACACAGAACATACATTGACATAAACAATTCCTATTGTTTTGTATTGCATTGTCTGGCTGTCCTTGGGTCACCTATGAGGGAACCGTATTGTAAATATTTATTGCTACAATCTACTTTGATTAATTTATAATTACTATGTTTCATGAGTTTACAATGTTGCTAGAGTTAGTATATCTCAATCTGCAAATTCATAAAAAAAAAAGTAACTTGACTCTAATTCAATTACTTAGGAATTCAACTTTGAGCCAGTTGTCACTTAAACAACCCTGGATTTGTTGATTTTTCTTTGCTGTAATAGTTTTCATTTGTTATTTATGTATTCTTTATTGCATATTATCCACAATTATCTAAGGTGGCTCTTACACACAAAATTTCAGCAGGCTAACACACTAAGGTCTGAAAATGCAAGTGTGCGATAAGCATTGTCTGGTAAAATGGTTAAGTACTTCCATGTGAAATTAGCCTACAGTTTCTGTGCAATCCTTTTCTTTACAATAAGAAAGTGAGCATATCATTTATTCATTCATTCACTGATCACATATTCATGAGCGCTTACTGTAAGCCAAGCATTATTGCGGGCACTGAGAACACTGGTGAATCAGAAAGGCAAACTCCCAGCTCTGTGAAGCTCACGGGCGAATGGGACAGACAGCCAATTACCAAGACAACAATAAATAAAGATCAAAGCTCTATAAAACTAAACCAGCTAATGTGGAACAAGGAGTTTGGGGCACTTCATCAGGTGGGATAGTTAAGAATAGCCTCACTCAGTAGATGACATTTGAGTGGAATCCTCAATAATGAGAAATAAGAAACTATGCAAAGATCTTGGAAAATTCCCCTGCAGACAGAGGAAGTAGCAAGGCAAAAATTCTGTGCCTGTGATTTGCTACCATTCCCATTTCCCTCCTTGCAGGGGGTTCTTTACATAAACATTTTACCAGTGCTGATAGGGCATGACGGTGTCTGTCCTTACTAATTTTACTCAGAGGATTGTGTAGTTTGGAGGAAAAACCAATGGATGACCCTTCTCTACATCTATCTGTAAGGATAATGTACTGTGTTTTACTGATGCAAGCATGAGTTTGGCTTGAATTTTCCTGTATTTTCAAACTAGATCCCCCCTTGGGATTCATGGTACTGAGAGTCATCGTGTGGAGAAAGAGAGAGGAAAAAGTGGCTTTTGTGGATGAGAAAAGAAAGCAGAAGAAATGCTGGCCCTTGATCTAAAGCAACAACAAAAACCAGTCATATCTTAGTTTTCATTTTGTAAGGAAAAATCAGTGAGTTTATTTTTTTTTCTGACATGTCTCTGTTACCATGCTGAATTGTCATTTTTATTTCTGTCCTTAGAGGCATTCAGATGCATGAATCCTCGAAAAAGAGAGATTCCTGATTATTGTTCAATGGTTCGCAAATTGGCCTCTGTAGTTAGTAAAAATACAACGCCAGTGTGTTTACTATAATGAATTGTTCATTGCCTTACAAGGCTTATTATAATATATCATATAATTATATACATCTATTTTATATATATATACACACCCATGTATACATAGATATATGCATGTATATCTTCAATATTTTTATCAGAATTACGGAAATGAATTAACACCACCAAACCAAACCAAATAAAATTAAGATAATAGCACCCCATAAAACTTGAGGCTAAAGTATCATGCATCTGATTAGCCAAGCCCAGATGCTTTCAAACACACATTCAAGGGCTCGCCCAACCAACAGAAGAGACAAGACCAGTGAGATCAAAAGGCCTGCCTGAGGTCACATGCAAGGGCAGTGGTTGATCTGAGAACAGAGCCCAGACTCTGGGTTGTCAATTCAGGTCAACACTTTCCCCTCCTGGGGAAAATGACATGCCAGTTTAGACGGTACCTGCACACACAATGGCCTTATTCTTTCCTTACTCTCCTAATCTGATTATTTTTCTTGCCGTAGCAGTTAAGTAGGATGTTAACTTGGCAGGCCCTTAAAAAGAGGAGTGCCAGGTAAAAATCAAAGGATCTGTGGGTGATTTTGCTGCAAGACTGAGGAGAAATAAGTTATTGACCACGTTTAAAGGCAGACAAGGCCATAGCTTGGTGATGCCCATTATTGCTGATAACTCTGATCTTCTTGTTTCTCTGTTGAAAAAAAAATGATAGAGCTGAATTGTTCTTTGACTATTTTCCAAGGGGGGAAAAAAGAGGATAATGTTTGAAGCATTGAACTTTTTTTGCTTTATGAAATTTATTTTTTTAAATTCTTCTTGTCATAGCACTTTGAAACATGAGTGTGTAAATTGTTTTATAAGTTCAGGCTTTTTTTGGTATATTTTCTTATCTCAAAGTGCAATAACTAATAATGACAAGTTTTTTCAGTTGTTTATTCTCTACCACCACCAGTAATATCTAATCGTAAGTCAATCTTTTAAATGTATAATGCTTTTGAATAGTGTTAGTCTTAAATCTTATTCCATGACTGAAGTTACACAGTTTTTGAATATTCTCTGAAACATTGCTTGCTGTTCAAATAAATTCACTATTGTTTCATCAGATCTTCCTTAGAGTAGATTTCCTTGTCAGCCTCCTGAACTTCAATGTGACTAGTAACTGGCAAATTTGAAGAGGTAAAGAAATATATGTCTGCTTAGTATGAAGGACCTGAGAAGGCTATTCAAGCATTTTCAAATTTAATAAACTTGTAGGGTGTTCCTTTGTCACAGAGCTCTGTAGGTGATCATTTGTTAATCTGGACTGGGTGTAAACTCAGCCATAAGCTGTAAACTCCTGGAGAAAGGGGCTGTAGATTACTCATCCTTCTATTCCCAATGCATATCCCAGAGGCTGGCCCAAGCGCAGATTCTCAATAAATGTTTGATTCATAGTCATACATGTTCTATCTCTCATCTAATGAAATGACTTTAATCAAGCGAAGTAAACATATCTTTGTAAGTGAAGTATCTCATCAGATCAATTATCTGGTATATAATTGGTGTGCTTATTTCCCTTTTAGTAGCTGAATTGATGCAAATGATAAATACTAAGGTCGCTGAACTGACATTGGGTAATGATTTTCACAGTGTTTCAGTTACATAATCGCAAATATATGCAGCTTCATTTATAAAACCATTCATAGGTTTTAAAATAATTGGTAAAAGGCCACAAATATGCTTCCCATTGCCCTGAATATGTTCCAGAACTCACCTTGTGAGTGACTTCTCAATCCCTGATCTTCCTCCACCTTCTCTCAGCCACAGCCTTCGGTTCACTCAGACTAATATTACAAAGAAAATGCTCAGAATCAATTGGCAAGTGATTACAAGTCATTAGCTTCTTGCTGGGTTAATTAGAAGTCATTAACTTTAAGGGTTAGGACAGACAGAATAACCTTGCCTTGGGTTTCTGAACCCAATTTGAAGTTGTACATGGAAGAGAACATCTAAATATCCTTACCAGAATATGTTTGAGTAATAGTAAGAGTTTAAGTCCTGAAAAGCCCCAGTGGTCTTACAAAATAAACAAGTAAACATATAAAACTAAAAGCTCACATTTGAAAACTGTGACCTCCCAATGAGTCGGACTCTAGCCAGAAAGCACATTGGATTTCTTCCTGTATTCAAGGTCGTTTTCCCAGGGGCAAACAGGTACTAAAGTTCCAATTGCCTTGCCCTAGATAGGTCTTGGCTACTCCAGCACTGGGACCTTGTCAGCCCAACCCGCAGACACGAACACACATTCAGCACATGCATGCACACACACATTCACGATCGGTGTGCACACAAACACACTTGCACAACTAATTTCTGTTAGTTCATAATGTGAGAATAAAAGGCAGAATAGAGCTAAAAATGGAAAGCCAAGCTTTAGAAAATAGTTGGCTAAGTAGATTCTAAATACTTAAGTCTGTGCTTAGCGTTTGTTAACTAATATAGCCATTTGTAGCACAGTTAAGCTAATTTTGTTAGACATTCACTGGGTATTTACATTCTTATTTTTAATAGTTTTGTAATAGCATTAGTGTTTGTATACTAAGGAATTTATTCATTCAAAGAGATAGTCTGCATGAAAATCTGACCAAGAGATTTGACGTTACAATGATTTCAGACATTGAAATCATGTTATAAATATTTCCAAATTTGGTTCATGATTTACCTAAATTTAGAATTTTGAATCTCACTTTCAATCAATGTATGTATCTCTCTCAAAAAAAGTATGTGATGAACCCATGCTTTATTCTCTTTGATTGAAAATAGAGACCTTCCAGGTTTTTCATTCAAACAGTGGGCTGGGGAATTTGACGACCCTGCTTTTGAAGCATATCTCCACCCCTTACAGCTTTGGCATATGGAGAAATGTAGTTAACACTTCTAAGCTCCAATCTCGTCTTGTGTAAAATGGAAATAATAAAACATAGATAATAGTAAAAATATTAATAATTAATACATGAGAGCACCTGAAACAGTATCTTGCACATAACAAAGATCAATAAATATTACTATCAACAGATGTCCAATGATTGTTTTAAGAGCTAATCTATTCTGTCTTCAAATGGATATTTTTATAGTGAGCCATAGTTAAGAATTTTAAAACAAACTTGATTTATCCCAAATATTAATATGTATGAAGCTAGGGAATGTAGATATTTCCTGTGACTATCATCTATATAGAGGTAAAAAGTTGGCATTCTAACCTAGCCTTCTTGACGATGGCTTATGTTATTTCCTCTGTCCCCATTTCTTCTGTCACACTCTCTGTGACCACTGATAATTTACACTCTTGATTGGGTGCCACATAGTTAGAATCTATTCTTGACATTGTTCTTAAGCTACTACGTGAACTTCAATGAGGTTTAACCATTCTTACTTTAGTACTAATAATCAAACCAATCTCACCTGCCAGAAAATAAGTACTTTCAGGTGCCTAATGAAAATATGTATGCAAGGGTATTTGAGAATACAGTAAAGACAAACTTTTACATATAATACGATCAAAAACATCAAATACCTAGGAATGAATGGAACAGAAGTCTCTACACTGAAAATTATATAACACTGAGAAAACTTAAAGATGATCTAAACACAATGCTCCTTGATTTTAAAGATAACAATTCTGACTAAATTGATTCACGCATTGAATGTAATCCTAATCAAAACTGTGGCAGAATTTGCAGAAATTGAAAAAATGATTCTAAAATTTATATGGAAGTGAAAAAGACTATACATAACCAAGACAATGTTATTTTTTTAAAAGTTAGTTTAAATGATTATTTAAAAATTTAAAATTTTTTAACTAAAATTTTAAATTGAAAAAATTATAAAATTTTTTTAGAGATGCAATTAAAAAAATTTTAAATTAAAATTGCATAAAGTGTACAAACGTTAAGTGTACTGCTTCATGAAATTTTGCACTATGTGAAATCACCAAATTTATGATGTAGGATATTTTCAGAACTCAAGATGTTTTCCTCATTCTGCCCCTATCTAAGCCAAATCTCCCCATTCCATGGGCTGTCACCCACCTCTCAATATACACACTGAAAGGTGTGTCTCTTCTAATTTCCTTCACCATAGCACACTTGTTTGTTCTTCGACCTCATATAAATGGAATCATACAGAACATATTTAGTGTCGGGGCATTTTTACTCAACATGGTGTTTGAGATTCATTCATGTTGTTGCATACAGCAGTGGTTCATTTTTTTATATTGCTGTGTATTCTACTGTATTAGTTTATTCCATTTAATTTACACACTGTACTGAACATTGAAATTGTTTCCAATATATACTTAGTAGAGTTGATAGGTGATAGTGTAAGCATATGTTAAGTATTGTCAGAATTCATCAAATAGTTTTTAAATGGTTGTATCAATCTACTGTCCTGCCAGAAATACATGAGATTCACTCCAAATGCTTGCTAATACTTGCTATTGTTCTTTATAATTTTAGCTATATAGTGGATGGATATTGACATTTCATAATGATCTTAATTTACTTTTCTCTGATAACTAGTGATGTTGAGTGCCTTTGCATATGCTTATTGATCAATGAAATCTGTTCTTTTGTGAAGTTCGTGTTTAAGTCTTTTGCTCATTAAAAAAAATTTTTTTTCATTGACTTGAAGTTCTTTCTATTTCGGGTAAAAGTGTTTTGTCAGATTTATACATTACCAATATCTTCTCCTTGTATGTGGTTTATTTTTGTCATGTTCTTACCAGTGTTGCTTTGGTAAATAGAAGTTCTTAATTTTAATAGAGTCTATGTCATCAGTCTTTTATAGTAGATGATAATATATACCTTATGAGGTTATTGTGTCACAATCCCAAGCTTGTGAAGGTATTCTACTGTATTTTCTTCTAGAAGCTTTATTTATTGTTTTGTATATTTAGGTCAGTGATTCATATCAAATTAATTTCTGTGTATGGTGTGAGGTAGGGATTTTGTTTTTCCAGTAAGAGATTAATGCAACAGCAAACATTAAAAAGAAAATAATCTCCCCTTCCCCTGCTGTATTTCACTCATACATTTAATGTAAATCAGGTAATGATTTATGTGAGGATCTGTTTCTGAAGTCTATTCTTTCCAACAGTGTCTTTGTCCACCCTAGTACCAATACCATACCATTTTAAATTACTTACGTTTATAGTAATGTAACCACCTCCCTGAACAAAAATGCAGTTCTCTTATGTGTTAGGTTCCCAGGCCAGTAAGATTTGTTACCAGAACTATGTAACTTTCTGTTGCATTGATGCATCTCCTTTTGAGTTTCTTTCCCAGAAAAGGCAGAACCTCCTTGTAGCCATGAGATAACTACAAAGTCTTACACCACCTGTTTGTCCAGAGAAGACAAGATAAGTGACACTCCACCATTGATTGTGCCCAATGACCCACTAAGCAGCCCACTCCCTGCATCCTGCCTGTGCACAAGGCTAAAAGAATGACCTATATAAACCTCTAGCTCATTATATTTGTACTGCTAAAATCTCCACCCCGGAAGGGATTTCTCTGCCATTTTTTGATCATGCAATGTATATACTAGCATGATTTCTTACTGCACTTGCATGCCCTGCACTCTTCCCCAAACATGCAACAATGCTCATTCACTTCATGCATTATTCATTTCGCCTCCAGAAAAAACCCTACCCTAGTTGGTTGGGGAGGTGGATTTGAGGTGGTCCATTCCTCCCACCTCCTAGTTGACGTGTCCTCTGTAATAAATCCTTTCTTCCTTGACAATCCTTGTTGTCTCGGTAATTGGCTTTCTGTGTGGCAGGAAATAGAGAGAACCCCCTTGTGGGTTAGTTAACAATAAGTCTTAAAGTTTAGTAATGTGTATATTTCTAATTTTGTTGTTCTTCAGTGTTTTATTGGGCATTCAAGTCTTTGTAATTCTATGTAAGTATCAGAATCATCTTACAATTTCTTTAAAAAAAGTTCAGGGATTTTAATTGGGATTTCATTGAATATACAGAAAACTGATATTTTAACAATATTGACTGTTTACCATGGCAATAGCAACATACTGTGGTTGTGTGTTGTTGTATGTTGAAGGTTTGTAGAGGTTTATACACGTTCCATTAGATTATTCCCAAGATTTTTATTGTTTTTGAAATTATTGCAAATCATAGTATGTTAATTTTATTTTCTAATTTTCTAATGGTCAATTGCTAGTGTCTAGAAACATAATTGATTTTTGCATATTGACTTTATATCCAGTAACTTTCTTACATTCACTTAGTAATTCTAACAGATTATTTAGAGATTCTTTTAGATTATTTACATCCACAATTCTGTCATAATTAAAATGTACTGCCTCTTCAAACTTTAGAACTTTCATTGATTTTTCTTGCTTAAGTAAACTGAACAAGTCTGCTATAATCCTGAGTGGCAGAGGTGTTAAGTGAACATTTTAGTCTTATGCTCAAACTCACGGAGAAAGCATTCAAATTTTCTCCAATAACTATGATGTTAGCTGTAAGTTGTTTTTTTTTTTGTTTTGTTTTCGTTTTTGATTTTTTTTTTTTAGGTGTTCTTTTTCAGAAGCATCGTTTTAAAAAGTAACCAGAGTAGAAGTTACCACAGTGTGTTGCTTTTGCAATGGTGCTGTTTTATAAAATTTTTATTTTATTTTCTTCATAGACATGCATAAGTACACACACACACACACACTGGGTTGTTGGCTTTATAAAAGTTTTGAAAGTCATTGCCTTAGAAAAACTCACTCACAGGAGTCAGCGAACTATAGCACACAGTCCGAGTGCCTGTTTTTGTGAGTGAAGAGTTGTCGGAGCACAGCCATCCTCACTCATTGATGTATTGTCTATGGCTGCTTTTGAGCTACGATGGCAGATTGAGTAATTGCTTATAGAGACCCTACAGCCCACAAAGCCAAAATTATTTACAACCTGGACCTTTAAAGAAACAGTTGGCTGCCTCCTGATTTAATACATGTGTCCAGGGTGAGATGCATAAGGCTGTTCATTAGAGCATTATGTAATAATACAAAAAAATGAAAGTAGTTTTAAATCCCCATCAGTAAGCGAGTAGATAACTAGATCATGGACTTTTCAACTGTACAGAGAAATTCTGTACAGCAGTTAAAGTGACTGAGAGCCGATGTCTCAACACTGATAAATTTCAGAAGCATCATGTTGAATGACTCAAGGAAAATTCCATAGAGATAAACTAACTACAAAACATTTTTAAGTAAATTTTTAAACACAAAAATGATACAGTATATATTTTGGTGAGACATACTCATTTCATTGCCTTTAGTCCCAACATGAAGTTTCTTTTAAGCACTCAATAGCACCTATATTTATAAACACCGTGGCCCTACTCAGTGAAGTGTGCTTTCCTGGGATAGCTCATTATCACCTAAAATAAACACCTCCCCAGTTGCTGTCCTTCACAGAGAGGCCGCGTAATGGTAATGTAGTGATTAATTCGATAAACGCTGGAGACCAGCTGCCTCCATTTGAAAATGGGTTCTGCCACTTTGAGGCTCTGGGACTCTAGGCAAGTTACTGCCTGGGCTTCAGTTTTCTAATCTGGGAATTGGGATCATGATAATATCTACCTCGTGACATTATTGTGAAGATTTGTTGATTTAATACGTGGAAGCACCTCAAAGAGTGCCTGATGGGAAGAGAGTCTGGGCGAATTGTAGCTACTGATGCTGGTATCGCAGAGGCCTCATGCAGCAACCCAAGCCGACCGTCAGCCTTAGGAAACAGGGAGCAGACATTTGGGGAGAATTGTCCGAAATATACTTCATTCTCCAAAGGATTAAAAATTTAAAAGTTTGGGTAAGAGAGTTGTTTTATTAGAGGCTCTGTCTTTAAGCTCAGGTAACATTATACAAGACAGAAAAAATGTCGTCTAGTTGATTTGCAGAAATTTTTGGGAGGGAATCTGAGGATTCCTTGAAAGAACCTCAAACGTCCTTTATGTCAGTAAGTCAAGAGACATAAAGGAGAGGTGTCCTGAGGGATGTGTCTGTGTGTGTCTGTGTGTGTGTGTGTGTGTGTGTGTGTGTACTATTCCATCTCAGCTTCAAGAAGAGAAGCAACACTATTAACCACATATATATGACATCTGCACATAAATTTATTTGACTTTTTCAATAAATCTCTTTGTGACCTATTGTTTTCTCTTGCCAGTTTATCGTTCTGCCAATGCCTTGACTCCTACCAAACTACATATTTAATGAGCTTCTTCTTTATCAAAGCACAGTAGGCATAAAAATATACAAACCAAAAGGTAGGGCTCGAAGAATTTTCACATGTTAAACACTCCCATGTAACCTTCAGCTAGGTAAAGAGTATTAGAACCTCAGAAATCTCCCTCATGCTCCTTCCTACTCTCTGATCTTCTCCTCCAATAACCACTATCCTAACTTCCAACATGATTGATTACTTTTGTCTGTTTTGATGGTCACGTATATTTAATATGAACAAATGCTATATATGCTGTACGTATGTATCTGTCACCTTCTGCTCACATTACGTTTATGGGATCCATCTGCATCATAGCATGCAGTACTATTTTGTTCATATTCACCATTGCCCGGCATTCCTTTGTATGACTGTATGTCAATCTATTTATCTGTTATACTATTGATACACATCCATATTGTTTACATTGTTGGCTATGACAAATAATGTTAGTGTGAACATTCTTGTGTGTATCTTCTAGTAAATATAAGTATAAACTTTTGTTAAGAATATATTAGAGGTAGAATTGCCCATTAGCTTTAATAGATCTTGCCAAACTGATCCCCAAAGTGATGTCACAATTTACTCACCTACCAAAAAATATATGAGAGTTCCAGTTACTACATATCCTTCCCAATACTTGGTATTGTGAATCTTTTTAATTTTTGCCATTCTGATAGACGGTTAGTGATATTCTATCCTTTGGTGCAAAAAAAAAAAAAATCCAAACAACAATCCCCCCCACACAATTTCCTCTCTGTAGCTTGCCTTTTCACTCTCTAATTGGTGTTGTTTGCTGAACAGATGTTTGTAGTTTTAATGAAGTTTAATATTTAAATATTCTCCTTAATCTTTAGTTCCGTTTAAGAAGTTTTTGCCTGGACCAGGATCATTAAGCTATTCTTGTATGTTACCTTCTAGAAGCTTCATTATTCTGTAATTTATATGTAGATCTACAAGTTACCTGAAATTGATTTTTGCACATAATGTGAGGTAGATATAGGGATTTTTTTCAAAATAAATATTGCTAATAGCCTCTGTGCCAATATTTGAAAGAATGGTCCTTTTTCCTCTGAGATGCAGTGCCATCTATGTATGTCTACTCTCAACTCTTCTATTGGTGTATTTTTCTTTCCTCAGAGCAAGCCTGTTGTCTTAATTGCTATAACTTTATAAGTCGTCTTGAAAAATCCATAGTTAAATTCTTCAGCTTTGATTTTTCTCCTTGACGATTGCTTGGCTGAGTCGTTGTTCCAGTCAGGATGGAGTAGCTAACCCTCCTGTTAACATCAATAGTGAAACCTTGACAAAATATTAAAAAATAAACCTCTCTGAATATAATGGAAAATAACCAACACAGAGAGTAGTTAAGGGAGAAAAAGTGACAGAATTACCTTGGTTTATTCCCTCAAGGCATTTCTCAACTCCCTGGTGTGTGGGAATGGGGGTGGGTGGGGCAGGGAATAGCCTAAGCAGACAGAAAGTTTCACCATGCTGTAAAGCAAAGGTTGGTGGCCAAAACTGTTGAAACCCGAGTAGCAAAAACAGAGGAAACCACAGAAGTGAGCCCCCAAATCTGCATACGAATTTCTTTCAAATCTTTTATATTTACTCACATATTTACTTCAGGTATTTGCCATCACTTCCAAATTTTCATTTGATATTACTTCCCTCCGTTTTGAAGAATTCTTTTACTATTTCTCAAGCACTGCTGAAACACAACAATCAGATTCCTGTCTAGAAACATGTGTACAAACACATGAAAAATTCCCACAGCATTTCTAAGACTGTATTATCACCCTGCTCAAATCACTTCCACAACTCCTAATTTCTCTTAAATAAAATCTAAATTCTTTAAGCTGACTTAGGAAGCTTATATCCAACCTCCTTTTCAGTTTTGTCTCTCTCTTCCTACTTCTATGCTTCCAAAATATAAGTATTCACAGTTTGGGATGTTTTTTGCTTTTCTCCACCACCCCACTTTCTCTCATGTTATTTTGTGACATAAAATTTTTTCTTCTTTGCTATGCCCAATGGATAGTCTGTGGATATGTCAAAAACTTTCTCAAATTCCTTCTGTCAATTACTTTAATACTTTGTTTATACTACTTCCACTACACAGCAGAAATGACTTTATACTTAATCTATGTATGTCTTATTTTCTCTATTACATGATAAATAGCCGGAGGACAGAATTCTTTCCTTATTCATTTTTGGCTTCCCCCCCAAAACCTGAAGCAGTTTCTTGTACAGAGCAGCTCTCAGTAGCCACATATTCAAATCCTCTATGCAGTAAGCCCTCACTCAAGTTCCTGGATAGGTTCTTGGAAACTGCGACTTTATGTGAAATGACCTATAACAAAACCGATTTTCCCCTCGGCTAATTGATATAAACAAGAGTTAAGTCCCTATGGCATATTTCTGGTCACAATAACATCACCAAACTTCAAAATAAAGACCTGAATGTTCTCATATCACACATTGCAATAAATGTGAGCTAAACATACATTTAAGGAAGGTGAATAAAAACAAGTAAGATCGTTATTTGCCCAATTTTTAGTGGATCAGTGAGTGACAGGGGTTGTGGTGGGTTAATCAAGGAATAAATCTTTGCAAAGTGAAAATTGTCAGGAGCACCTCCTCCCACTGCGGAGTTCAAAAATCGACAATCACAAATACAGCAAGCTCGCCAAGGTCAAGTGCTTTCCTACTACACCATGTATTGTTATGCATCCGTATGATTATCCAAACTTTACAAAATTTTATTTTACAATCATTTGTATTCATGCATTTGTTCATTTTCCAATCTGCTTATTCTGGTTCAGGGTCACTGGTGGCCAGAGTCCCTCCTGGAGCCCAGGAGCCACCTTGTGGCAGGGGCTGACACACCCACACTCACTCACACAGGGTCATGGAGACACAGCTTTGGGACATGGACGGAGCCTGGAGGACCCAGAGAAAACCCACACAGACATGGGAGAATGAGCAGACTCCACAGCAACAGTGGCCTTGGCCAGGAATCAATTTTCCTTCCTCAATGTTATCACTAAACGACATTATTCAAGGACCTGCTGTCTATGAGATTCACGCTTCATTTTCTAAACGCATGCTTATTAATCATCTGCTCTGTGCCAGACATTCTTCTAGGCAGTGGAGAAACAACAGTAAAAGGCAATAAATAAAACAAACAAAAATGCACACATACACATTACCTGCTCTCATGGAGCTTCCATTCTTGTGAAGGAGTTCCCAAATAAAAAAGACTTCGTATCACTTTCCGGTTATGCTGCAAATGACAGAAGGACCCAGGCAACCAAAGGTTAGAATTAGGGGAACGCCCAGGTCCTGAGATAGAATGCTGTGCTCAGGTCTGAAGGACAGAAAAAAGCCCAGTGAGCCTGGAAAGTGCTGACTAAGTCAGAATGTGAAAGATTAGGCTGGAGCAGCCAGCAGTGGCCAGATGATAGAGGGCCGCGGTCCCCAACCCCTAGGCTGCCGACGGGTACTGGTTTGTGGCCTCTTAGGGACCAGGCTGCAGAGCTCCTCCACACCCCCCCTGCCACAGTCCATGGAGAAATTGTCTTCCATGAAACCTGTCCCTGGTGCCAAAAAAGTTGGGGACCACTGACAATAGGGCATGTTACTGCCGTAAAGAACAGAAATTTTTATTTACTATAATGGAATAGTGTTAGAAAGAATTAATCTGTCAGTGACAACTTGAGTCATGTTCAGCTGTTGTGTGCAGAATGCATGCAGGAGGCCAAGGCGGAATGGCAGCCAGGAGAACGGCTAAGACGTTGATGTCTGAACACACGTGCGAGAGAACAGTGTCCTGAATGAAGCATGTAGCAGTGAAGAGAAGTGTGCAGATTCTGGAGATAGTTCAGCATGCACAGGGCTTATGATGGATGGAAAGTGGGTGGAGAGAGAGAAAGAAAGCAGTCAATGATGCTTCTAGAATTTGGGTTTGATCTACTGTGTGGCTGGTGGTGCAATTTACTGAGATAGTGGGAAGTGAGGAAGAAGCTGGCTATGGTAGATGAGTGGTCTTGCTAAGTTTGAATGTAGACCAAAAAGAGATATCCCGCGACAAGAGATATGTGAATTTGGGTATCAGAGGAGAGGTTAAAGCTAGAGAATTGGCAACATGGAGATATCCAGGTATTGACAATCATAGTTATGGGTGAGATAATTAGGCTTAGTTATACTTAAGAACAGAAGACAGAACAGCAAAGAGGGCCTGAGACTGAGCTCGCACTGGGAGAGGGTTGTGTTAGAGAACACAGAGGAGAGAATATTTTAAAAGGAAAGCACACACTGTACCGAGTGCTGGTGAGCAGCTGAAGCCAGGCAGAGAAGATTCATTGGATTTGGCAACATGGAAATCATTGGCGACGCTTTCCTGAGTCATTTCAATGGAGTAGAGAGAATAGAAACCCAACTGGAGTGTCCTAAGGAGGGATATCGAGAGGAGAGGCAGCAAACAGCACATCTAGGCAAGAATTTTGATACATTTTATTCTGAAAGGGAGCACAGAAATGAGGCAGTGACTGGTGCAGGATTAGGTGTAACGAGGATTATTAAGGTGGGATATATGTAAACAAGGGCTTACTTAATAAAATAGGACAGTAACCAAGAGGGGAAAAATAGTTCTATTGCACAATTTTGATGGCTTCAGAAAGAGTGGCCCTACCAATCTTAAAATGTTGTGCGAGGAAAAGCAACGAAAGCCACATGGTACATTGACCTAATTTTGCCTTCAGAAGTGTACAGTCTTTCTCTTTGAATCCTATTAGACTGATGCTTCTCAGTGTTTCACAAATTGTCAAGCTCCTCAATTTTTACTAACAAACTTGAGATGAAGGAAACAACTCCAGAGGGAGTTAAAGGAGGAATCGCGAAGAATAAAACTGGGTTTAGGGAGCAAAGAGGGTGATTAAATTCTGTCTAGTGTAGTGTGTAGATGGCAGGAGGAAGGCTGGTGACTTTGATGTAGGACAGATCACAGGTTTCAGTACATTCGGGAAGATGGAAACCAAATTGCAGAGAAAAGTGGATGGTGAGTAGGAAGAAACCATCTGTTCAAAAAAGTGTTGTCACCATATGTAGGAGAGAAATGGGATGGTGGAAGGGAGGGAAAGCAGAGTCGATCTATCATTGTCACCAAACAAGTGCACATGTACTAAAGTAAACAGGTTACCTTTTAGGTATACTTAGAATGCTCGCTGCTCACTGAAGGTGTTCATAAAGGCAATTTATCATTGCAGGAAAATAAGAAGCAGTGTTCTAGAGTTGTTAAAAAATTCTGTTTTCCTCATCACAAACAATGATGATTTAGAGGGCAAGCAGGCAAAACAAAGAGTAATTTGGCATAATGAAAATAGAATTTCACTGCAGGTCAGAAGTTTTGAGTTATGCTGTAAAAGAACAATAACACTTTAGCCTTGAGTTTTATTACCTATAAAATGAATGGATTAGAGTAAACCATTCTGAAGGTCTATTTTAGATCTGAAATGCCATGATTCTATAATAATTACATTTCAATCTTTGAAGGTCGCTTGAAAGATTGTTGAAAAATACGAAGGAATTACCAGAAGCCAGCATGAAGATCCACAATGAATTTCATAAGCCAGACCAGATGCTGCAACCCATAGACATTTTTTACTGCCTAAAGGTATGTGACATGTGGATGAATCAGAACAGAATACCTTAATTCTTACTTTATAGTTAGCACAGGATCTGTGAACGGAATCGTGTATACCGCTTTCTGTGTAGTTCCTGTGTTGTTGCCTTATGATTAGTAGCATGTGTGGATTCGCATAAAAGGATTTATTTTTTGAGAGCTCCGAGACATTATCTGATTATTTAATACTTCTTTGATTGATGCCGAAGCCAGATAATGGTAACCTGGTATTTGTCACTATCCAAATCTTACTTCAAGTGCTCAGTCTAATCCTCGTAATCTTAGCAAAGAGTTACAATAAGGATCAAGCTAACGCCTGACAACTGTTCAACATTTCATTTGTTTTTTAAATACAAAGCAAACATTCAGATTGAATTATTGCCTTAATCCACATGGATCACTTCAGCCGTGGGTAAACTAGATGGAAGTCAGCAATGCTCAATACTCTAGCTCTAAAACGATTTTGCCAGTCTAATATTAAAAAATAAAACGTTCAGACTGCCAACAATTTTTCATGTGTGAGCTTTGAGAAAAACAGCTGCCAATTTGTGGATCCTTTAGCTGTTCTGTAAAGGTCACTAGGAAGAATGTGGCAGACAGAGATTAAGTGTTTATTCTGGAGTCTCTCATTGATTGAAAAGTGAAATTCCCGAAGAGTTATTTTGACTCCAAGATAGGTTTCTAGCAATTATCACAGAGCTAAGCTGCACTCAGCCCCAAGTAGGCCCATTAATTGTCAAGACTCAAAAGGGAGTGTGGAGAGGGAAATATTAGAAAGCAAACCCCTCAATTTTCACATCCTAATCACAGCAGTCTGATCTCTAGAAAGCTTTCTATAAAAGCAGTTTTGTATTTCTTCAGCTCCTTTCAGGCAAATAACTTCGGGCTCTGATTTCTGCATCAGCGTTTCTCTGGCCACTGTGAACTGTGTGGCCCTTTAACAAGCCCAAGTAGAGCTGCATTGTTTTTCGTAAAATACACTTTCATTTGTAAAGCAGAACGTAAATGTTAGAACTCAGGAATTTGCGGGACAACCAGGTCACAGCCTCCCAACTTTTCCCCACATTGCAGAGATTTTTGCTAATTGTTTTCAGGCGCCCACCTGAACATAAAGTAACATTCATTTTACTCCGTGACACTGGATGTGGAGTTACTGTAATATGCTCTGGGAATTAAAGGAAAGAAATTAGAGAGCTCTCTTTTCTTCCTATAACCTCCTGTGGCTGGTCTCTTGGCTACAGTGAACCAGGCCTTGAAACAGAGTTCAAATATCTTAGGGAACAGAGGTATTAAGCACCTCTGGGAAAGCAGCATGTGGCAAAACAGTACATGGGTTGGTTATAAGTATCTGTAAGTGGATGAAAGATTGTAGGAGTCCAATATTTCCAGAGAGAATAGCCTGATTTGATGGCTTTTCCATTATTTTTTGGGTTTATCATAAATATAAAAACCATGATAGGTTATGAGAGAATTTATTTGTTGTGAAGATTGGCATTGCTTTTATATTTAAAACAAGGCTCTACAATTATTCCAATCAAGTTTAAACTTTTCAGAGGGACCATTCTTAAGGCTCTGTTTATTTCTTTTCTTCTTTTGTTGGCTGGAACATTGCTCTATTTCATTTTTCTCTCAAAACATGAATTTATAATACTCAAATTTTAAAAGGTTTTAATGCTTTTAATTACACAACTCATGATGAATTAATAATTAAATTTATGGCAAGAGAAATAGTAAATTGATCATGCATATGTTGGCATTTTTAATCAATTAAATCATATACATTGGCCTGGGCCAGCCCCTTATATAACAGAAATTACTCACAAATTTATGAAGCGCCAGGTTTTCAGAATTTAGCATCCTCCAGTCAATCAAGCCAGTGCTGAGCATATGTTTTTCTTTTAATTATCACTTAATAATAATCTGAGCCTTATTTTTAAAGAGCATTGGCAAGATAACTTGGCATGGAAATCGACATACTTTGTTTATTAGCAAGTTCCGTCTAGCTTCTTTCCTGCATTGTTTTGTTTCCTTAAACAAATCTGTCAATATTCACAGAATTAGATAAGTTAGAGCTAGAAAAATCTTCCCGGATGATTGAGACTTTCCTCCACCTCATGCCCCATAACTGTCTACAGCCTTTTTCTTGCTGCTCGGCCTAGTTCTCCCACAACATTGAGAGTAATGTATGGGACACAACTTTCCCTTTCTGATACTCACCTCTGTCCAGGATTCCCTAATTAAAAGTTGACTATCTTAAATTGTTTGTGTTTTGTTTATTATGTGTTTTTCAAAATTGATTTTGTTACAATAACATCTGGTGACTTTGCTTGCCTTTTGGTCTCTGGACCCACACACTCCGCTGCAGAAGTCTGCCTGCGGAGGCTCTGCTGGGGGTTTCCCTGCAGCCCTGCGGAAACAGCCACAGGGTCATGGTAGGGCAGAGAAAGCAGTCGCCAGAGTCCTTTTCTAAAGCAAAGCAGGTTGGACATGCATAAACAGGTGAGGCTCTGTCACCTGTAAGGTGAGCCCACACGGTGGGATTCACCCCCATGCCCCAGCTCTGCCTGTGCTCCCTTCCTCCCACCCTGTGCTGATGTCACACTGACTCTGTGCCACTTGCAGGACCCTGAACTCCTATCTCAGGCGTCCCTAGCTTTCTATATCTTTTCTCTGTTCCTGAAATGGTCTTTCTTTTACAGTCTTTAATTTCATGCATTAATTTACCCTTAAATTTATTTTTCTCCTCTCTTTTTTTAGCCATGTTTCTTCTATTTCTGTATTTTGCTGTGTATATGTGTATACACGAATGTGTGTATGTGAATATATATAAAAATAAGCTATTTCATCTCCTTACAATGTAAAGAGCTAATATTAAAATTACTGGACGTGATGTTAAGTATTGCAAAACCACTGACCTCAAGTTGTTTATAGTCTATCTGTAGAAAGTCTTATAAAACTTTTTTTCTACTAAAAATTGCATAGTACATATTTGTAAGTGAAGTATATTCAGGTCCAGAGATAGCACAAAAGTGAGAGTAACCATCCTTGCACACAGGGGGAAATGTGTTGCTGGAACCCTTTACAAAAATGATGCTATCTGAATCTTGCAGAGAACCTTGTTATTTAACTTAGTTCTGTGTTAAAGCACAATGACATCAAATGTCATTGTGCTTTTTTCTTTCTTTTTTTTTTTTATGTTGTGGAATGCTAGTTAAATCTTTTCTCCCTGGATCTACGTAGGTCAATCTGATCAGATAATAATAGTTGCCACAAAAGTCTTCTGTGGATGTAAGATTTGGGGACATACAACATTCTCTCTGAAACAATACTGATTAAAAACAGGTTAAAATAAATTATGAGGGTTTATTTGATGGAGAAATAGATATTTTAAATAGTTGATGTACATCCTAATGGGTGTTTATGAAAAAAATGAAACTGCCCGAGTAGTTTCTTCTTTGTGATGATATATGAAGGTTTAAGGATGATTTTTGATGCATAATTATCAGTCCTTTATCATACCAGTTAGCGGCCCTACCTCCTACTTTGTGATCGGCTACTATCCTAAGAGACTACCTGTCAGTAAATAAACTTTTAATGTAATAGCCTCAACTTTTTGAGTTTGAGATATGATTCTAAGCATCCTGTGAGCAGGGGCTGGGGGGTCTTTAATGTCTATTACAATGCCTGACACGTAGCAAGGGATCAATAAATGTTGAGCTGAACAGAGACACAGGTCCAGGTAAAGAGCACACAGGTTATGCTGATGGTGCTACCTGAATGGAATCAAACCGAGGAACTTTGCACTGATACTAGGATTAGAACCACCTCTTCTCACTCTGCCACGTAGCTGAGTCCGAAACCAAGGGTTATTTTGAAATTTTTTAAAAAAACATTACTTAAGGTTATTAGGTAGTAGATTTTCTGGATTGGAGCCGTGTTTTTCCTATTTTTCCCGTACAAATATTTCTCAGTTGATAATGTCATTGGATAGAACCCAACTAATTTCTTTGGTGTTTCTAACATTTAGTTAGCATATTGCCATTATTAGTTAATATTGCAGTGTTAATTTGCAATATTATTCTTGAGCATTCAAGGTAGTGTCAAATGAATGATTTCTCATGATACAATCCCCATGGTATTTTGGTGAAGGATATTTGGCATTGAACACACCATGCCTCTAGGAGCAGGCTTTGCAGCAGTGTTCAGCCGACACCACAGGCGAAGGGTTTGACTGTGGGAAGGATCCTGACACAAACCTACAGGGAAGGACGGGCATTGGCTGCTTAAGATCCTGCTGTGATTTCTGATGCCCCCTGCGGTTAAAAGGATAATTCAGTTTCACCAAGGGTTCTCTAGTTTTGGACTCTGGTGGGGAAGCCCCTAATTTTGCTGTCTAATAGAAAAGTATCTCGTCTTTCTTGGTAACTCAGCTTCTCTCTGCATCCTCTATCCTCTGGGCCTCGAAGCAGGACAGATGTACCTGGAGAGAGAAGAGGATGTGCTATAGAGAAAATTCTTTCTAGACTGGAAAGAAAAAAAAAAAAAGGACAACCTGCCCTGTACACTCTGATGAAGAAGAGAAACGAGAAAACATAAGAAAAGAAAGGAAAAGAAAAGGAGGAAGAAAAGAAAAGTGGTCAGACATGTTTATCTCTCAGTCGACCCTTCTGGGATGAAAACCTGGAGTCTGGGGATGTTAAATCATGTGAAGGGAAAACTGAAATCAGAAGGGGTCTATGCTTCTTTTTCCAACTGGCACTTTGGGGAAAAGCTGCTCACAGGAAGGCTCCAAAGCAACGAGGGAGGTGGCGGAGCAGCTGCCACCCCCATGATAACCTACACGGAGCCCGGGTGCATCAGGGCGCTCAGCCACAGCCGGGCCCCTTGGCAGTGGGGTCTCCGAGTTGCATGGTAGTGGGCCCGAGTTACCATTTTCCAGCTTCCACGTGGCACAGAAAGGATCCAGAAGCAGAAGGTCCCTGAGCTAAGGACAAAACTCTGGCACAGACCATCGTGGTGAGACCCGGGTGCAGCCACACCACGGATGGGCGCAGACTCAGAGCGCCTGCAGCTCCAGACACCGAGGAATGGCCACGGTCCACAGCTGAGTAAACGGAACAAGCTGCAATCCCACCTGGTAATTTGGAGCAAAGATAAGTGAAGGTACAAATAGAACTTCATTGATTTAAGCTCCTCTTTCTTCCCCCTTTGCTAACAGGGCATTAGATTTCCTCTTCGGTCACCTGCGTACAATCTTGCAGAGGAGCTGAGTGCATGTACACATATGCGTTAAAGGCCCTGCATGTGAGCAGGTGCGTGTGCTGCGTGCGTGCTTGTGGGACGGCGCACAGGCTGCCATCCGAGACGCAGCCTTTATCTGAAACTTATGAAGTTAATGGACAACTTAAATTGTCCCAGTTGATGGACAATTCTCAAATACTGGAAGAACAGCAGACACTGTTAATGGATGTACTAATCAGGATTCTCCAGAGAAACAAAAGCAATGAGATATACAGAGATTTATGAAAGGGGATTTATTATGGGAATTGGCTCATGCAATTTTGGAGGCCAAGAAGTGCCCCAGGCTGGAGATTCAGGAAAGCCAGTGGCGTAACTGAGTCTCGGTCCAAATGCTTGGGGACCAGGGAAGCCCACGGTGTCACTCTCAGTCCCAGGTGGAGGCCTGAGAATCTGGGGGCAGTTGGTGCAAGTTCCGGAGTCCAAAGGCCCAAGAACCAGGAGTGCCAGTGTCTACAGGCAGGAGAGATGGATGTCCCAGCTCCGGGTGAGAGAGAGAATTTGTCCTTCCTCCACCTTTTTGTTCTATCTGGGCCCTCAACAGATTGGATGGTGCCTGCCCACGTTGGTGAGGGCAGATCTTCTTTGTTCACCCAGAAATAATGTTTTACCACTTATCTGGGTGCCCATTAACCCAGTCGACACCCCTGAGACATTAGCCATAACAACGGACAGAGAAAGTATTCTTTTTTCCCTAATGCCCAGTGGGGTGGTGCTGGAAGGAAGATTAGGACCTATTGTAGAAAATAAACAGCATTTATTTGCAAATATGCATAACAGTGGTTAAGTTGGCACTGTGCTACCTATAGGTTAAAAACACAATTTATTTTGGGACAGAGGAATAAAATTACATTAAAAATGTCAAATGTGCCCCTTTTCTAAAAATGGAATCATTATTGCCACTTCCATTCAATTTTCTGTTACAATATTCATGCTCTCTCTGTTATAGTCATTATAGTCTCTCTATAAATACTCATTAGTGTCGAAAAAGAAGATGGAGGGCTTTTGTCTGTGATGAAGGTTTGTTCTATGCTAGCTGTGTTTTTGTGAATCCGGTTTATCCTACCAAATTTGGTCCTATTAGATCTATTGTACTTTTAGGAGACAAGTTGAATAAGACAAGGTCATTTTGCTTACAAATTTTATACCTTACAAATTTTATCCCAGAAAAATGCATGGCTTTAAAAAAAGGAATTTTAGTCTGGGCACAGTGGCTCACACCTGTCATGCTAGCACTCTGGGAGGCTGAGGTGGGAGGATCCCTTCAGGTCAGGAGTTTGAGACCAGTGGGAGAAAGAGTGAGACCCTGTCTCTACTAAAAAAAAGAAAATATTAGCTGGATGTGGTGGCATGTGCCTGTAATCCCAGCTACTTGGGAGGCTGAGGCAGGAGGATCGCTTGAGCTTAGGAGTTTGAGGTTGTTGTGAGCTAGGCTGATGCCACAGCAACAGAGCAAGACTCTGTCTCAAAAAAATAAAAAGAAAGAAAAAATAAAATAAAATAAAGAAATTTAATACCTTACTAAGGGAAATATGGCAGATACAGATGAATCTATAAGGTCAGGCAGTAAAGGCAGTGTGTGACAACTGCCATGTCAGTGGCTCAAATGACATCCATGCCTCAAGCAAGAGAGATTGAATCTTACTGAGTTTATTTTTACTTAAGTTTCCTCCCTAGTATTATATCTGTATATAGTGGGGAAAAATAAACACTAAAGGAAGACTTCTAAGGCCAGTGATTTAACAGGCCCTTTAAGAGAAATTAGTAAAGACTCACAGTGATAGCTATAGGGACACTAGGTTCTCCCAGTTTTTCTATACAGAAGTTGACCCTGTATTTGCCAGAATAAATGGGTTTCGACGTTTCCTTTGATTTCATTCTTTCCATTCCCGCTGACCTACTCGAACGGCTCCTGAGTTTTACCTGACCCACAGTGCAACGGGGTCACCCTGGGGAAAACCAATGTTTGGGGCACCATCAAAGTCGTCAGCTTCTCTCACGTGCAAAGTGGCATGTGACTGTGACCCCTGGTGGCTTGATTTTTGACCTGGGCATCCCCACAGTCAGAAAACTCTTCTTTTTGGAATACTACGCGGCTATTTCAGGAGTAGGCTCAGTTCTCCTGTGAGAAAGTAAGCTAATCCCAAGGGGATGCTGTGGGGATAGCATCAGTGTTATAACTAATCTACTTTAAAAGTATAATTCTTCCCAGATGCATTTTACAATTTTTAAACCATATTATTTTCACAGTTGAAGCACTTAGACTAAAGGGGCAACCAGGCTATTTTTTTAAAAGATTATTCACCATATTTTGTCACTGCCTTTTTTTCTCCTCTGTGATTTCATAGCCTTTCCCTATAGAAAGGAAGAAAATATGTTTCTCTTTTCCCTCTTCTTCTTGCTCTTGTAATTGGACTCAGAGGTCTTGGGCAGGGGGGAGAGATTAAAGATGCTCCAACAATTTGCTAATGAATAGATATATTTTTTTCCATTTGAGGTGTGTAGTACTTTGTAACTGAACCAACATCTTGGCTCAGTGCCCATTTCAGGAACAGGGCACCATGTGTCTTAGTCCATTGTTTCAAATAACTCTCGTTGACTTCTTTAGGGAGATAAAATAGGCATTCACATTAGGCCAGAAGGTTATTAGATCTCCATGAGACTCCGTCCAGGTCTGGCCACAGGCCACGAATATTATTCCATCAACACTAACGTCATTAGGATCTGCTAAAATTAAATTACTGTTAGCAGCTTTACAGCTGCCTTACAACACTTGACATCTACCAAGAAACCCTTCTTGGCACCAATGAGAATTTGCCACTGGGCTGATTTATATCTAAAAAGTGTGGGAAATGAAGTGGGATATCAGTATCACTGTTTCAATGTATAATGTTTATAAAATAAGTATTGAGCTTTTCTCTTGAATGCCGGGATTGATTTTTCGACACCACCCAGGCCCCTCCTCCCTACCTGTACAGCCCTGGTAACTACAAATAAATTGAGGAAAATTACTCCTCTGCTGCTTCACAAAGCTTTTCTTATCCGACTGGCACAGCTGTTACAGATCCAAATGCTCTTACATAGGATGTCTACGGCTGGAAATATTACTGCTTACGTTCTTCCGGGGCTGAAGAACATTATCCCATTATTTTGTGAATTTAATTCATTTATCATCTTTTTGTCAATATGTTTTTAATGCCTAGTTATTTCTCAAACATGCCAAAATAATGATCTTTAGGTCTCTTCCATATTGTGCCCTTTGCTATGATTAATATTTATAAAAAAATTAAATTTCAGATTTTAACGGATAAATTTGAGCTTCACAATTTACTCACTATATATCAGTATACCGAATGTGAACCCACAAATGAATTCTCATCCCTTTCAATATTAGTAATAAATTCTTCAAGGTTATTATTTGAGCTTCCAAAATATTAAGCAGTCATTATATCTACCAGTTCTTCCCTATGGTCTTCTTTGTTTTCTTTAGAATTAAATGTCCTTAAAATGTGCACAGATGATGAAATATTTCCTAGAACAAAATTCAACAGTGCTCATTTGAAAACTTACAGGACTTGACACTTTGTATGCAGTGAAATTGTGTGTGTCAAATTGAAGGTTGAGAGAACCAAATACAAATAGGTTTCACACTAAAGGTAACTGAAAGCCACTGGCAGGTCTATACTAAAACAATGAAAAGGGAATTTAAAGAGATGGTTTTTATAAGACAAATTTGAAAGGAAGATACCACGGGGGCAAAGAACAGACTGCAAGCACTGCAGTAATTCAGGCATGTAGTATGTAGTGTTTTGATCACGGCAATAGCTGTGTAAATGCAGATGATGGAATGAGTCTAAGAGACGTTTAAAAAGTAAAACCCCATAGAAGCTGGAGATGGAATTATTTTTCCTTCTCTCTATCTAGGGCCTGAGAAGCCTAGGAAACGGTATCATTGACAGAAAAAGACAGCTAAGCTCGTGTTTCAACTTTTTATTTATGCACCAAAAAATTGGAGAGCACCTGTGTGCCAGGATCTGGGTGTGGACAATAGGAGTGATTAAAAATACCGACTATGACCTCGTTCCTGTCTTGAAGGAGCTCAATATGTGTGTCACTTACAAGTCTATGAAAATGTAAATATTCACATCAGAGTGACTTTAGAACATAGTATTCTGTTTATTCTTAGAAATGTGTATTCTAAAGTTAAAAAAGCAGGGCAATCTTAAAATGATCTCCGTGGTTTTGTTTTAATAGTAGTAATTGTTTTAAGAACTAAGAGTTGCAATGAAATTTTTAAAAAAAGAGAGATGTAAGTATAAAACAAAAAAAGTTCAAACCCTGTAATGTTAAATCAAGTTGAAAGTACTAAAAAAGTGTATGATTTTAAAAGTTACATTTTCTAGCCCTCTACACTGAAAAAGCCCAAAAGCAATAATGCTCCTTATCAGTGATCCCTACACCCACATTTTATGTTTTAATTCTCATTTCACACTGAAGGAACCACTTAGGAAATAGCTGATTCCAGAAGGGGAAGCCAGGAGGTGGGAGGGGTGGACACAGCTGAGTCTTACACATCGCCAGTGCCTCAGAGATCACAAGAAAGGAAATATTCGAGGACTAATGGGATTGTGTCAAAAGGACAGAGCTGCCAGCTTGAGGGTCTCCCTGTGGTTCAAACTGAGATAATTCCAGCATCGACAATAATGACAACAACGACAGAAATAACTCATTGAAATCCACATGAATGCATATCATTGAGTCAACAGTAATACCAAAAAAACAGACCGTCAGTCAAACAGATGAATAATATATCAGTTCCTTACTTTGAAAATTAGGAATGAAAAGATGAGAACAAATTATTCTGCTTTTAAAATAAGAACTGCAATTTCAAGGTTAAAAAAAGTGATCCTAGTTGATAAAGCTTTTATGTATAGAAGAATACCAATTAATAAATGTAAAAGGCAGAGTAGAATTAGAATATCATTTTTGCTAATCATAATGGAATAACTAAGTGAAGAAACCTCAGTGGATGCTCACATATTTGGTAAAATGTTGAGAAACAGAGTATTCATGTAATGCTGATTCTCTGTCCACAGATTACTTAATATTTGCAAACAAGGAAACGTGTATTTATGGTGGACAGCTCTGACTATTACAGAATTAATCCAGCAGTACCACTTATTTATTCTGTTAATAAAATGCAACAGGAACCTGTTTTTTCCGTGAACTATTTTTGCTAAAAGTGTTCAACTTGTATCTAATCATGACGTTAGTTTTAAGTTTCAGTTTGTAGAAAATACAGGGGATAGAGAAACACATGAATTACATTATGAAGACACAATCAGACAAATGTAGGAAATAGAACATTACATGACATCTGATTGATGTACTTAAAAAATTAATAGCTTTAGGAGAAAAGAAGGGGATGGAAAATATGCATGATTTAAAAAGATTTAAGAGACATAACAAAAAGTGTGTTAAAGGCTTTTTGATTGACCTGGTTTAGGGAAAAAAGGGATTATAAAGGACATTTGGGGAAAATTGAATTTGGACTGAGTATCTGATGATATTAGGGAATTACTGTTGATTTTGTGAGGTAGGTACAATAATACTATTGTGATCACATGGAGAGCATTGCTTTTCATACTAAAGAATTTAGGGTAAAGTGTCAAGATATCTGTAAGTTATTTTAAATGATTTAGCCAAAAGATAGACATAAATAATGATATAAATATAAATATACATATAGACTATAGGTGTATATTAACATAAAAGGCAAAATATTAACGATTGTTGAATCTGAATGATGAATATATACATCTTTTTTTAGTATATTTTCTATTTTTCTATGTTTTAAAATTGTTAATAAAATAGTTTTTGTTTTGTTAAGAATGCATGCATTCATAAAGCCCCAGAAGGTACTGCAGTGATGATAAAAGATACACTAACTCCATTCTCTCAAGGACTTTGCCTTACAGATTCAAAGAGTCTGCTTCTATGAATGCAGTTTAAAGAGATACAAATTTAACTTGGACAAATTAGTGGTTTTAAGGGGGACTCCATTATTTCAAACACTGAATGGATACCTGTAAAACGAATAGCATGTCATTGCTTCAACGCCTATCTTTAGGAGTTTAAAGTGCTCAGATCCTGGAGGATGCTTGACTCTGGAAATTCTCTTAGTGTGGTTTAACAGTGGAAAGGCCCGAATTGGATCTATCTATTGGATCTATGACCCTTTCCCTGAGCCATCCTGGAGCCAGGCTTAGAGAAGTCTTCCAGGCCAGTGCAGGCCTGGGATCCTACCTCCCAACCAACCCAGATATTCCTAGGCCAAAGTAAAAGCATTGTCTTGGAATTCACTTCTGCTTCCAGGAGAGCAGGGAAGAGCTTTCAAAGGTCTCATATGCCAGGCCATATAGTGCCCCATGTAACAGTTCCTTGGCATGTCAGGCCATCCTAATAAACAAATCAGCTCAGTCACACTTGAGTACTCTGTAAATGCCCTCTCCCTGGGAAAACATGTGAGAAAAAATATCTTGTCCTTAAATTTCCACCTTGAGTCCAAGCATTATAAATAAATTGTGCTTTCAACAGCCTCTTTTTAACCATTCCAGACTTATGACTTTCTCTGCTTCTTACATCTTTGAATATGAATTTCAATGAGAATCAATTATTTTATAGGAAAAAGTGTTTTTCACTAAGCAGGAAATTATTTTTATCTTATTAAAGTTGGAACATAGTAGTTTAGACATTCCTGTTCTCTAAAACATAAAACATCTAGTGGCTGGCCATTACCCTAACTACTAAATCAAAATGCTCTTGGAAGGTAGGATGCGTTAGTACTTAAGAAACTCATTAGGTCGGAAAGTATTCACTGAGCCCCTTCAGCCTGGCAGTGGAGCACTGGTCACTTAAGGAAATCGTCGATATTACACTGACTCCATGTCCTTAGGAAGTTACAGATATTTATGAGACAGAAGGTAATCAACCTAAGATAGGCCTTTCTTGAATTTAGCCATAAAATATTTATTTTGCTCATATAGATTTTATGCTTGATTTCTTTAAAACCTAAATTCTGAAAATTAAAACAATGAATGCCCTTTCTGATAATGGTATGTATACACTTTCTGGGATCTTTTATTTTTAAATACTATGAATGAAATTTTACCAAGTGTCATATTTTTGTTACTAAATAAATTATGAATAAACCTTCAGAGCTTCCAGCATGTGGATGTTAGCATTAAAAAGTAAACTGTGATTCTTTTAGGTTAAAGCAGTTGAATCAAGGATGTGGTTTTGGAAAATGGATCACCTAGTTGTTATATGTTGCATTTTAAGTTATATATCTATCACCTTTTACTAGATCATATTTATTGATGCTGCTATACAATCTCCATTTGGTATCTGCTATGTTTTGAATATTTATGTCCCTCCCAAATTCATATGTTGAAATATTAGCCCCTAAGATGATGGTATTAGCAGGGGACTTTTGGAGGATGATTAGGTCATGAGAGCAGAGCCCTAGTGAATAGGTTAGTGTCTTTACAAAAGAAGTTTGAAAAAGCTCCCTTGCCCCTTCCTTTCACCATGTGGGGTTAGGGTGACAAGAAGGCAGTCTGTGAGGAAGCGGGCCCTCAGCAGACACCGAACCTGTTGGTGCCTTGATCTCGGGCTTGCCAGCCTCCAGAATTGTGTAAAATAAAATTTCTGTTGTTTATAAGCCACTCAGTCTGTGGCATTTTGTTATAGCAGTCCAAATGGACTAAAACAATATCCTAATTCTAAACAATATCCCAATTTCTAAATAAAAACATTTGATTTTGCTACTGCCCTGCTAAAATGCTTTCATGGATTTGTACCAATAGGAGGGTGAAAATAAAGCTCCGCTGCACCCCAAACCATACTCGCTCTCACTCCTCAGTCTAGTTGCCCAGGCTCTCTTTAGCAAAGATATGCAACAGGGTCTTTGCACATAATGTTCTATCTATTTGCAAAACACTACTCTCTTTTTTTCACCTAGTAAGTTTCTGCTCATTCTTTAGCTGTCAACTGAGTTATCCTTTCCCTACTTACTCAAGCTCTGCAAGTGGATATTGCTTTCTTTTTATAGGCCTCTGGTCACCTCCTCCTGCCCCGTGCACAACCACTGCAGTGGTGGCAGCGAGGATGGTTCATAGAAGCTCAGTTTGCACTTGCTGGAAAGTAACATCAGGTGATTCCTACAGGCTGGAAGCTGAGATACGTCTGGGGCTCCAAGGAAGTTCCTACTGTCAGAAACATATTGCCCCCTACCCTGAGTCAGCTTCTTTTATGTTCCGGGTCAGTTCCCATTTTAATACACTCAGATTGCACTGAACCTCATTCAGGTCAAATTGTAGGTTCCATATGTGACCCAATCTACAAGCTTGTGCAATATAGAATCTCGCAACTATTTAAGTTATTAAATTAACCTTAGTGACTTAGGGGGCTTCAGCTGGAGATCCTCTGAAGATGTTTCAAATATTATTTTTTGGGCTGGTAATGTATTTTTTGTAATAAAAGTTTTTGAGAAACTTTCCATATCTAAACACCAATCAAGTATCTTTAATTCTTTAATAAAGAAACTGTAAACCCTCTTAATGGTACTGAAATTTTGCACTCTCAATTTTTAAATGAGAGCCCTCATAGTGAGAATAATTTTGATGTATAGAAATGTTGTTTTGATGTTATTTGTTTTAATGACTATTTATCTGTACATATAATGTCTGTCTTCCCAAATTTCTTATAAATAATCCCAACGTTGATTGACTGTGTGGTTGCTATCCTGGTGCCAGGTGCATCACAAAATCAAATTCAAAAAAAATTCTGAGGGATTGTCTGATACACGTGAATCAGTAATGCCACTGGGAAAGTTTTCAAAGGAAACTTTACAATGTGGGGGATTTAAGGCATAAGGTGACTACATACGGTGTCTGATTTTTAAAGCAATAGTTTTATTTTGGTATAAAAGAGGTTCCACAAATCACTGCAGAGACAGGAATTGGTGAGAGCTTCTTTGAGACTCTATCATAAAACAGAAGAATTTATACCATCCACAACATAAATCCTAATCCTACATTGGGATCACATCCCTTGAATCCTAAAGTGCTTGTTCATAAAAATTATGGCTGGCGGGGCAACAGCTGCTTCAGGTGGAGGAATTAATTCTGGCCTTATGGACCAGGGTCTCTTGTTCTGTGCTGTTGTCGAAAGGCTTTCGCCACCCATCACCCTTCGCCATGATAAAATGGGAAATTTTAGATCCAGTTTATTGATGCAATTGATGATAGGGACAACTACTTACTGTTAAATTTAGAATTCCTAAAGTCCCCAGTGAGAACCCAGTAAGAAACACACTTATTCTTGACTATGCATATGATTAAGGTCATCTTGAGAGCATTTAATAAAAGAAAGAAAGAGAGATGGAAGGGAGGGAGAAGGAGAGGGGGAGAAAGAGGGAGAGAGGGAGAGTGAGAGGAGAGAAATTTCTTTTGATCCCTAAATATTACAGAACTAATGATATTATTAAAATTTAATTTTAAAATCTACATGTGCTTTTTATAAGATGAAAGGGAAACCTCAGTGCCCATCAGATAGGTTTTTTTAAAGAATTCAATAAAAATATATAAGATGAATGTTCTGGACTAATTGGGTGAAATAAATGTATGCAACAGCACACTTCTCAAGAGTCCTAAAAAGGTATTCCGATACTTAAAAAGCAAATATTCGGTGATCTGCATGCCTTTACCAAGGGGATAATTCTTTACTGTGGAAGAATGTTTGATTTTTATATCATAAGATTTTATAAACTTCAAGAAGATTTTATACTTTTATGAACGTGTAAAGGATTTTGTTATAATTTGATTACTCATTAGAAATAGTTCAAACACAACAGTTACATCTATGAGTCCTCAATAATAGCAGAATTTATTTTTTCCTACTGTGCATTTACATTTGCTTTATTTCGTCCTTGTAATTTGATTATTAATCTCCTTGTTCATTCTCTCCTAATTTGTCACTTAATATTGGGTTCTTCCTTTAGGGCATACGATCATAAATAAGAGGAAATTCTCTCTAAAATCAAAAGGAGCCTGCTGGAAGATCTTTGTTGGTCTGTTGTTCGTTTTGATATATTCATTATACAATGATGGACTGGGGTTTAAACATTATAATGCTTGTTTACACAGCAAAGTTCCCCATCTTAATAGGCTTGGAAATCTCTTTTGATGCATTAGATTCTGCTATTATGATAATGAGCTGATCAAAAGTACCGCTAAATAAAAGTCCTTGGGCACATTATTTCTCTTATTCATAGTTTTTCTTCTTATGATTTATAAATATTCCAACAAATAAAAAATATTGTTTTATTGTATACATGCTACCACATATTTCTAAGTCACTACTTATTGTCTGCTATGTATCAGGTCCTATATTAAGTGGTTTGCATTAAATTATATTTAATTCTCACAAGAACCAAATGTATTAGGTATTACAAATAAAGAAAATCTCAGGCATTTCAACTAACTGCGTCGCCACAAAATCAGAAGTAGTAATAAAGTCAGAATTGAACCTATATGGACTGACTTCAAAAACTGTATTCTTCCAAATAAAGCAGTTGATAATAAAATGTTACAAATAATTGGGAAAGAAAAAAGATACTTAAATAATTATCCCCACCTATTTAAATAAGATAATTTATACAAAGTGCTCAGTATGGCATCTAATATAATCATACAATTAAAACAAAAAGTGATCACAACTTTTATTTGAACAGTTACAAAAACTGAAAATTTTACAGATGTATTAATCAGAAAAAGCTAACTGCTATATAAGACATCCACAATCTCAGTTATTTAACAAAATAAAGTTTTAATTCTTGCACCTGTCATAGTCCAATAGTGATCAGATCAGTCGAGTTGAGGTGAAAGGAAGGCTCTCCACACAATTACTCAGGGGCTTAGGCACCTCCCATAGAGTAGACCTGAAATCTTTAGAATTCTCCACTGGAAGATTCCATCTTTGCCCAGTAGCTATGGAATCACAGAGGATATCACAGGATATTGTAGGGATTGGGCCTGGAATTAGCATATATTACTTCCACACACGAGACGTTGGCCAGAATTCAGTCATATGGCCTGACCCTAACTGAAAGCAAAGCTGGGAAACAGTCTTCTCGTGAGAACATATAGCTTTATGTCTGCCCTGAGCTAGCAAAACATATCACCGTCAAAATGAGTGGGGACTGGAGTTTTGGCAATGAAGTTGAAATCTCAGTGAATAGGGGTGATGCTAGAGGTCAAAAGAAAATTCTTCCCTTTGAGAAGAAACAGTTTTAGTTCCAAAATTACAAAATGTGCTACCAAAGATTGTGCATTTATTTTAGCATTAGAAATATGTCTGACTAGTTTGCCCTCCTTTGCAATGCCAAGATAAGTTAACTCCGAGTGTTTTTAATTACAATTGTGATTTTGTAGCAAATTTTAATAACACTGGAGTGTTTCATAAATTTCCCAATTATGACATCATTTTAAGGCACTATTTAATTCACACTTTATTAAATGTGAAGATTATGAAATTAGAGCTCATTTTTACAAATAAAGAACTAATTTTTTTTTAAATTGTAAATTGTGTCATTCTTGAAAGGAAGTAAAAGACTAATGGTACTATCTGATGCCCAAATATGTATAAGTAGCGGTTGAAAAATTGTCTTCCTCCAACTTTGCCAATATATATGATTCCTAAGATATATTACCACGCCCTATTTACTGTCCTTGGCCTGGCTTCAACTGGAGCCTGCCAACTCCTTCTGAAACAGCCAGAAACTTGTGGCAACTTTATTACAAATGGTTTGCTTTTTTCCATGAAATAGTTTACCCTATTTTTTTTTCCATATTATGACTTTGGGAAGAACTTTGTTCCAAGATGGTGGCTGTCTGACAATTTTACCATTGGACTTAACTACTAAGCTCTCAGCAAAGGATTTCTAGAAGGGAATTTATGATTTTAGTACTGTTGACATTTTTAATTCAAATTGCAAATTTCGTTCATCCACGCATTTATTCTTTCAACCTGGAGTATTTTCGGCTTATCTTCCACGTGACAGGTACATGACTATAACTTGAACAGACCCTGACTCTGAACTCATACTCTTTTGGATAAAAGAACAAGTAATAAGAAAATAAAATTTGGTCTGTCAAAAGTGTTATAAAGAACACAAATGGGGTTTCTGGGTCTTTTTGTAATAACAACTGGGCCTTTAAGATAGACAAAAATCTGAGGAAGCTACTTCGACGTAGACGGCTGGGAGTGAGAAGCCCTCGGTGGAGGTTTAAGCTGAGACTCAAAGGGTGAGAAAGATCCAGTCCCATGAAAGGACAAGAAAACAGAAAATGTGACGTCCCTGAGATGGGAGCGTTCAGTGTGTGACTGGGGTGCCCTGAGCCGGTGGCTGATGCCGTAGGTGATCAGGAAGGAATGCAAGGCCCTCTCAGTCATGGGAAGCAGTTGAAGGATGCTAGGCTGGGACATGTCTTACTCCAGTGATATAACTTATGCTTTTAAAAGATCATGTTTGTGGCTTATTGGGAGAATAGATTGGAAAGGGTAAAAGTAAAAATGCGAGAGCAGTTAGCGACCGATGCAGGCAAGAGAAAACTGTGACTTGGATGTGGGTGGTGAGAGTGAAGATGAAGGAAGTTGAATTTGAGACCTCTCTGGGAGCACCACGGACAGCCTGCTGGGAGGCTGGGAGGGAGGAAAAGGGAACCGTCAGAGGTGACTCAGGCTCTTGGCTGGTCACTAAGTGGATGACTATGCCAGGGGTGTGTCCAGGGGGGTCGAAAAACACACTCGGAATGTGTTGGGATATCTCAGGCTCTTTGAGATGCCAACGACACATTAAATGTAGATTGCACACAGGCAGCTGGATGAAAGCCTGGATCTAGGAGGAAAGTTTGAGCTAAAGACGTAATTAACATTTATCAGATTATAGATAGTATCTACATTCTTAGGAACGTGTGAGATCATCTGTGAAAGAATATATGTGCGTAAGAAAAGAGTGCTTAAAACCTAATTGTGTGAAAGTTCAATATTTAAAAGATAAGTAGAGGAGGAAGCTCATGCATAGAGTCTGTATCCAAATGGGAAATGGCAGTGACTGGGGGGAAAAAAAACGTTAAAATTAACCCAATTTTCTCTTTGCTAGGCACTATCTTCATTGTGGATGCTTGAGAAAAACAGAGCTTTGATCATGTGTACCTACCAGATATTTGGGAAAGGTTCTTCAATGCTGAAGTCATACATAAAATGCTGTTTTAATGTTTGTAACAGACTTCCAACCTAATGTATCTTATAATGTCCATGTGTATTAAGATTTATGTAAAATCATTACCATTTCTATTTATTTTGTCTAGATGTAAAGCAGACAGCATGTCACATTACACGTATTGCTAAAATTCCTGCAGCCTAATGTATACAGATTGGTGAATTTCGAATGATCTGAAATTCATGAATACCTTGAGGTTGGTTTGTTTTGTCTTGTTCAAACCCTGGACATTATGTTTTGCAGTTTAACATATTTCTTGGGAGGAAAGAAATGTTTAGATTTCTAGCTAGATATAAAATTGTCAGAGAGAATAGAAGTTAAACATGCAGGGAAGCAAAGGTAACACATCTGGGAAAATATTAGAAAAGCCTTTAAATAGTCTAGACAGATGCATTCAGAATTTTTACTTTTAATCTAAATTATAAAGAAAGAAAGATTACCTTTTGGGATAACTAATGAATATTGTGGGCTTAGACACAAGATAATTGCTAATTACTACATTTTTTTAGAAATCATGTCATTTTTTTCAGTAATACAATTGCAATATTAGAGATAAAAATATACATAGATATTTGATTTTGATGATTTTTTTTCTCTGTGCCATTTCTATAACAACCTGATTATTCACACCTGCCAATGTGATGGGTGAGAATGTCAGCTTGCCCTTGAATGCCAAATACTATTTTCAGGCCCTTGAGTTTTTCCACTAATTCAATCCATTTTGCATGCTTCTGACACGCCTCTTAGAAGACCAATTTGCTTATATTCCTTTCTTAAAATCTATTTAGTAGAATCCTCACTTATTATCTTGGCATTCAAAGCCTTCTATAGTCTTGCCATATCTCACTTTAAATCTGTTTTTCCCACTGCTCACCCTTCCCAAAGCAATCTCTATGTTATGGTCTGACTAATCAACTCGTGATTCTTTATGTGTGTCATGTTAATTCCTATCTTAAAATATTTCCTATGTATTTCTGCCTCTACATTATAATCACCCCACTGTGTCATCTACTCGGTGACATGCGCTTGCTCCTTTGATACAAGCGAAGGGGAAGACTAAGCCTTCTGTGTGGATCTCTTGCACATCACCTAGACGAGCGCCATATCATAGACAGCAGGTTGTCAATAAATGTTTCTTGGTCAATTAGATGATTTGTATGCAGAATGCTTTTGATGAGAAGGGTGAGGAAAATCATCAGAGAGGTTAATGGGATTAGATTTAAACCTGGCTGTATCTGCCTTCAAAGCTCACGTCTTTCGTGCTATACCACACTGACTTCCATGGAGTAGGGTGTGTCTTTGTCCATTTTCCGCTGCTATTACAGAATACCACAGACTGGGTGATTTATAAAGAAAAGAGATTTATTTGGCTTACAGTTCTGGAGGTAGGGAGGTTCCAGGGCATGGTGCCAGCATCTGCTTAGTCATCTGGTGAGGGTCACCCCACGGTGAAAGGGCAGAAGACAGAAGAGAGTGCACAAAATGGAGAGAAAATGAGGCTAAATTTATCCTTATCACAGCCCACTCCTGTGATAACTAACCCACTTCCACAATAATGGCATTAATCTATTCATGAGGGAAGAGCCCTCGTGACATAATGAACCCTTGAAGGTTCTACCTCTTAATATGGTCACAGTGGCAACTCAATTTCAACATGAGTTTTGGAGGCGACATTCAAACCATAGCACTGTGGGCAGTCACCTCTCAGATTATGTATTTTTTTTCTCAAATACTTTTATGAGTAGAAATTTCCTGGTCAGTCCCTGATGTTTTACAAACAAAAAGATCACCTAATATGTGCAATGTGTGTAAAGAGAATCTTATTGAGGATTTAGGGTGTCGGCCAGCATAATTAGATGAAGGACTTTCAGGAGATGCTGTCTCTTTCTTCTTCCCTTCAGTTTTTCCAAAATACATTGTTTTTAGATGGAGCTTCTCGCGGGTAGGTGAAAAGGAAGCACACATAACCAAGAGGTGGGATGGGTAGTGGATGCTGTGGTGTGCTACACAGATCCCCTTTTAGGACTGGAGGAAACTCATTCCCTCAGCCGCCATGAGGACTCCTGGGTGCTGACATCTAACAGCTAAGTCCTTATGTGGAAATCACTCTTGGGCAAAGGGAGCCACTCAGTCAGTGTAATGTCTTCTCCCTAGGAAGAGCCTGCACCCAATGCTGATCGACGTGGGGATACAAAGGCCTGGCCCCCTCACCTAGTAACAGGCAGCTCTGTAGGGAACCTCAGCCCCAGAGCTCCCTGGAGAATTGGTTGAGGGCTGTGTCGCAGCTACATCACAGTTCTACCTCGGCCTGTGTTTGATCCTGCAGCATTCATTTGTAATTCTCAAGACCATTTCCCTGATAAATCTTGACCACGTACATCTCCAATTTAGATTTTGTTTCCAGAAAATCAACCTAAGACAACATATACTCATTATAGGCATTCATAACAGCCCATTCTCACTCTTTTTCCTGCATTAGACAGATTTCTACGTGTGATATTTTGAGCCTTTCGGAGTTCAATTTCTTTACTGTTTTCTACTTTCCCCTCAAGTTTATTGGAAATCATCTCAGCATTTTAGGAATATACTCAATGTTTCTCTTAAAAGTTATTTATGCTTCTTGTGCTTTTGGAGAAGTAGCTTGGTTTAGAACAATAAACATAATATTTGGCTCAGAAAACTTGGGTTTCCAGTCTGGACCTTATACTTTTTAGCCTTTTAACTTTTTTATGCCTCAATTTTTATACTTCAGTGTTAGTTTAACGACATCTACCGTGTGGTGGATTTCTGATGATGTTTCAAAGAAGATTGGAGACATAAAAATGAATTTGTAAATTAGAATTAGGTTATTATTTATAAATATAACCATATTTTAAAAAGAAATACTATAAAAAAATGATAATTGATTATCAATTCACAGTCATATCCTCTTTTTCCTTCTCTCTGATTTTTTTCAATTTGAATTTGTATAAATGACTGAAAAGTATATAAATTTAGAGTCCCGGAAGACTTTAGGTATTGTCTATTCCAATTTTCTTTCTCCCACAGGAGAAAATGGAGGGAACATAATGTTGAAGGCTTTGCCATCATTATATGATTAGTTAGAAAAAGATTCACAACCAGAACATAGGACTCCCCATTTCCCTAGTGCTTGATAGATATTTTTTAATTTATTGAGATCATTGCAATTTTGTCAAATTATTTTTTTACTTGTAACCCATACTTACTGGTATTCCTTGTTTTGTAAAAATGATTTCCTTCTTTCCATTTTGTATCTATAATTTAGTTTTTCATTTTCATTTTTCCCTTTTGGTTTAAATTAAGCTTATCAAAATAAGCTTACGTAGGCGTATACTAAATTTTGTCTCTACAAAGAGCATGCAAGCCCCCTTAATGTGAAATTGAGGTAGTATTAAATATAGACTTAATTTGGTAAACTGATGTCTCAGCAAATGGTCTTGTCACCTCTGTGGACAAATTGGTGTGTTTGTGTGTGTGTGTGCATGTGCACACACATTTTAAAGAATGGCACTTTCATGCTACCACAAAAACACTCTACATAAGAAAATAACTCACATTTGTCACGCAGGAGAGGGAGCTACGGGGCTGGATATAGCTGACTTCTGTCTCTACTTCTCCATTCCCATTATTCTCTTTGATGTTTTTGAGGCCAGGTTTACATTTTAGTAGAGCCATAAATAATGACAATAAGCTGGAAAAGCTGACGTATACAAGGATGAAGAAAAGAAATAAATAACATATATATTCTTATGTTAAAAGGGCAAGGGGCCACTAAATGTTGAATAAACACAATTCCAAGCAAAACATGCTGAGTGGCTGGAGAAAAATACCTGTCAGCCTCGAGATCTCCAATTCCAGGAGGAAGGTGAGTCTTTGTCAGTCATGAGGGGAGCTTCTGGAGTTTTCTAGCAAGGCTCTTCTATTAATTGTCATTCAGCTAAGTTTAAAGTGGAAAAGCATCTGTCTCCTACCTGCCTCCTTCTCTGGCATCTCCACCCCAAGTTCCTGGCCCAAGGGTGGGGCCATGCATCAAACAACGCCAGGGAGAACCAGTCACATCCTTGCCTGTGCCTACCTGAATGGCACCAGTGTAGTCACGGCCTGCACAGCTGTTGGTGCAGCCCTGCATAAGGCCTTGCAGAAAAGTATTTATTTCAACTTTCTTTCACTTTCTGAATATCTTTTCTCTCTGCTCATTTTTGAGGAACAGATATTTAAAATTTAGATTTTCCTTTTCCATGATAATGCAAGACATACACAATTCATTCATAGTTTATAAACTTGGCAAATATATACCCTTCTAGACCACGTCTGGTCTTTTGCTTTCAAATATGCTTAAGAAAAGAGGCCATCCAATGGCTTCTGTTGGGGCTTTAAAGACAGCAGGGTCCCTTCTCTGTCCCCAAACAGGATAATTAAAGATTTTGAGAATATTCAATACTTTACCCCAAGAAGTGAGTTAGTTCAGTGTATGTTGCTGTTTCCTGGTGAGAAACAATAGCAAGCATAGATATAGCTAAAGGATGGCAGGATGGAGCCTTCACTTTCCTTGGAATCTAAAAATCTCACCTGAAAGTTGTTTGCAAAGGATTGGAGCTGAGATAAGGATTGATTTGCTGTGACTTACATTCTCACCTAATGGCCTGAGGAAGCAATGCTACAGTCTTAGTCCGTTCAGGCTGCGGTAACAAAATATCATAGACTGGGTGGCTTACAAGCAACAGAAATTTATTACTCACAGTTCTAGAGGCTGGGAAGTCCAAGATCAACAGGCCCTCAGGTGCTGGCACATTCCCTGTCTGGTGAGAGCCTGTTTCCTAGTTCACAGAGCCTTCTTGCTGTGTCCTCACGTGGAGTTAGGGTCAAGGCTGGTCTCTGCGGCCTCTTCCACAAGAATACTTACCCACTCCTGAGGGCTCCACCCTTATGCCCTAAACACCTCCCAGGGGCCCCACCTCCTAATACGGTCATACTGGTGATTAGGTTTCAATATAGGAACTCGGGGTGACACAAACATTCAGTCCATAGCAGCTACCAATATAACAGCAATCAGGAACGCCTGAGAGAATCACTATCTGATGTGCAGGAAGTCCTTGCTGATAGAAGTGAACACTGATTTCCAGGATTCAAGAGGTGATTAGAAGTAAAGGATTATAAAGATTAAAGAAAACATGGTGACAATGTTTTAAAAAAAAAAAAGAAAGAAAAGAAAAGAAAGGCTACTTTCTTGTTTGAGTAATAGCAAGAATATTAAACCAGCAGCATCAGCCAATCGACATTCCTGTCCTGCTGTGGGAAGAGAGCAGACACTCGAGTCAGCGCCAGGCTATCCGGTATATCTCCACTCCACTGGCCTCCGACACCAGATAATTATATTCCTTCTTTCAGATGTTTCTTTCAGCTCAAAGCTGTCTGACCTTTCTTGTCAGTGCAACCAACAAAGTTGGCTGGGCAGGAAGTGACCAGGCATTGCAGGCCTTCCCAAACCAAGGAAATTATGTATTTCAGCCACTCATACCAGATTTTTTTGTAATGCCAAGCTATGCAGCTCAGCTGTCAGAGCAATGAAGTGAAAATAACATTAGGAGCCAAATGCCTAAACCCTCAAGAAATGTCATGGACAAGAAGAAAAAAACAAGTAAAAGGTTTTCCTTATTACTATTTTTTTAATGTTTAAATATATGAATTTTGTTATCAGCGCACTGAAAATGGAATCAGTGACCTGTCGGACCAAATGCTTATGTTCAAGAAATGCCTTGAACTTTAAATAAACTCTATGTTCTTTTCTTCTGGATTAATTTACTTGCAGATGTGTGTAACATTGCTTGGGAATATATACCCAGCTGGAAAATACAGACAAGGGCAGGGCAGAACCTCATTTTCTGACTATTCAGACTTTGCTGAACAGACAACATAGCTTTCAAAAGATACATGAACTTCTCCTCTTTCTTATTCACTTCAGGGACAAAAAGATTGAATTGAGGCAGAATTAGGAGTTTCCTCCAGTGACCACAAAATAGCATTTTAAAATCTTGTTGTGTTTTGTTTTTGCTGCCGTTCTGATTTTTTTTTTCCCCCCTTTTCCTTGATAGGCTTCTGAATTTGTAAGTAGCCTAGTCCTGCTGCCTCCTTATTCGGGTACTTACTAGCAGAAAGGATGCATCAAGTAGCCATGCAGCTGTAGGGCATTCACAGCACCGCTCCTCTCTGGGCCTTAGCTTTTTCTCTGCAGACTGAGAAAGAAACCTAACCTTAACCCCAACCCTAACCCTAATCCTAATCCTAACCCTAATCTCCTGCTCAAATGGTTGGTTTATTTTCTAGGTCTGTGTGGGTTTGCTATTTGGATGTCCCATTGGGGGAGGTGGAATCTCCTACCATAACCCCAAATATTAGAGAATCATCTAGTTAAACAGTGATAGCCAAAGAGATCATTCCCATCGATTTGTGAATGAGGCTGGGGCAGTGATTCCAGCCTACTCTCCTGAGGTTCTAGCACCTCTGTTCCCCTCTTTTATCAGAGGCTTCTTTTTCAGTTTTCAGTTTAATATTTTATAGATTTATACTGCAGTTTGACTGGTATATTAAAGAAAGCAATTTTCTTCATATACCGTATTAGAAAACAAAACTTTAAAAAATAAAATTCATGCAACAATCTTCACATCTTAGAATATTGAGAAAATATTCATACTGAATGTTGCGCTTATGTCAAATGGCCAAACATGCATTTGTTGGGAGATTACTGCCCCATTTGTATATTGTCTCCTTGCTTATTGAATACTTTTAACATTATCTTTAATAATATTTTGAATTGTCTTATAGTAACAATACCAATTTGTATGTGGTTAGTGAAATATCTGTTATTTATAAATAACCTCTGTCTTAGTGAAATAACTTTTGTTTATTAGTAAAGCTAAATATTACTCATGCTAGTTTAAGCAGAATGAATTACAAGACTTAAGGGGTGTATTAATTTCTGAGGTCTGCCGCAAATTACCACAAACCAGGTGGCATGAAACAACAGAAATGTGTGCTCTCACAGTTCCAGAGGCCAGCACTCTGAAGTCAAGGTGTCAGCAAGGCCATGCTCCCTTTGAGGATTCCAGGGGACCGTCCTCGCTTGACTCTCTTCTAGTTTCTGTGGCTACCTGGCATCCTTGACCTTCCTGGGCCTGTTTACACATCACTGCAATCTCTGCCTCTGTCTTCTCCTCTGTGTCTGTCTGTCTTCTCCTTCTCAGCCTCTCATAAGCACACCTGCCATTGGATTTAGGGCCTACTCTAACCCAGGAGGATATCATCTCAAGATCTTTACCTGCATTGCACCTGCAAAGACTATTCAAAGTAAGGTCACACTCTGAGGTTCCAGGTGGACATATCTTTTGGGGTCACCAACTCACTACACAGGGAAAATCTTGGGGTTCAAGTTAAGAAATAGTAGCTGGCCCTCAGAAGCCACCGGAAACAGTCATTAGGAAGCCCCTTGGAAGCAAGGTTCATTTCCTCAGGCCTCCTCTCTCTCCTTCTAGGCTGCATGTGTCCTTCTGCTTCTCCTTGTATGTCCGCTCCTTTCTTTTTTCTCTGCAGCTTGAGTCTCCTGGCAGAAGATGACCTTACAGATAGTAGTCTTCTATGCATTTAGCTCAAGAGCAAACAGAGAGTGACCAACCTTTCAGTCTCAATTCTACATTCCTGAGAAAAATAATCTCATCTCATGGACCGGTTTAGGTCAAGCCTCTAGTGGTGGGTCCCTTCAGCTGTGGCTGGAGAGTGGCTGGGCGAGTGGATCCTGGGAGGGAAAGGCATTCTCAGTTTGATAAAGTGTTTTAAATAAAATCACAATGACATGAAAGTTAATAATAAAGAGGTTTTTATACTCTTTCCGATGTTGTTGATTAAGATACCATTTGAGTTTTTAAAACCATTCCCCCAACACCTGAGAGCGATCTACTGTGGTTACTGGGTTTAGACTTCCCAGACACCACGGACCTATCCTAAGTTCATCATCGATTTTAGTGCTCTACTATTAATATCATAATAAAGACCTGTGGGGGAAGTCAGGTAGTTTGCAGTGACTTTTCCTGAAAATCTTTCAGAAAACTTCAGGCTATATACTGTCTGTAATTGCAATAACACGCTCGGCTCCAGTTAGAGGCTCCTTTCGGTTCCATGAAATTTTCTGCATATATTAATTTGTTGATGAGGTGATCTATGGGGCCTATGAGATGTGATCTCTTTCTTCTGGAAAGAGGTCACTATATGGCAGTAATGGAGGAATATACTCTGGAAAGGAGGCTGTTTGTGTGTTTGGAGGTGAGGTGGTGGTGGTGATGGGCGTTAGCAGGACAGGAAGAGAACTATTCAGAAAACTTAATGTGAAGATAGGGAAATCAGAAGCACTATTCCGGTTGGGAACCCAAAACAGCTCCAGGGAGACAGAGTAAAATACAATGACCATAGCTAAATAAAATAAGTTCTTCTTTCCCTTGACAAATCAGTGAGCTTTCAGAAGTATGTGAAGCTTGAGTTTCAGACATAAAATATGAACTTATATGGATGTGAGGTGGCCAGCTCCTATGGTACAACTTCCAGATATAAAAGGAGAAACAACTCTAGGAATCTTAGTGAGAAATTCAGGCAGTGAAGAAGACTGGATAGGAAATGTGCAAGAGGTTCAAATCTTACCAAATAGAATCGGTATGTGCAAGGTAAGAAATTGGTTGGTATGGGAAAAACAGGCTTGCCGATTTCATATACTAACTGTTGAAATAATGCTGCATATGTTAACTGAACTAAGAAAAAATGAAAGAAAGAGAGAAAAATGAAGTAAGAAGTGCTAACTTATTGAAATAGGCTTAGAAGTCTTGGGGGCATGTCGGGTAAGGACAACAGAGTAAATAGGATGACCTGACAATTGATTATAATAGATCATATGAATTTCCTGGATAAATTTACAGAAGAGTGGTATTAATATGGCTGTTACATGCTATGGACTCCATTGTGTCCCTCCAAAATTCTTTATGTTGAAGCCCTAACTCCCCATATGACTGTATTTGGAGATAGGGCTTTTACGAGGTAATTAAGGTTAAGTGAGGTCATAAGGGCAGGGCCATAATCTTATAGGATTTATGGCTTTACAGGAAGAGAAAGGAAGAGATCTCTCTCTCTCTCTCCCTCCACTTGCATGTACAGAGAAAAGGCCACGAGTAAACACAGCAAGAAGGTAGCCATCTACAAGCCAGGAAGAGATCCCTCACCAGTGGGTTGGGATAACTGAAAGTTGAAGGCAATTCCAGAACCAGCTGATTTCCAGCAAGGACAGCAGTGGTTACTTCCCTGCTGATCAGCAGTTATACCCTGCAGATACTCAAGCCCCCACCCCACCATGAGGTGGCTTCTTCTACCATTACTTTGCTGCCCTGAGAATTAAGAGCTGGGGAAGCAAAGAGTCTGTCATCAACTTAGGACTTGCCATTGCTATAATCTCATGATTCGAATCATTTTAAAAATGTCATTGAATGGAATTGAGTATGGCCCTTATGTTCAACCCAGATGAAAAAAAAGGAAAACACTTATGAAAGACAAGTCTAAGGTGACTTTTTAAAAATTATATTTTCTTTCTGGAAATGACAGAGCAAAATCTATAACAAAATGTTTATGAAACTTTAATACATAAAATTGTAAGTAAAATACATGCGTATGAAATGCATTTATTATAATTTTTATACAATTTTGTAAAACAAATCATATGTCTATAAAATATATATATATATGTACACAAATCTCTTTCTTTATACAGATTTCTTTGTATAGATCTATCCAGACAGGCACTGCCCTTTAAACTTTTATATATTTTAATCTCCAGTGAGAAATATCAAAGTGAACTAGGTCATTTCTTTCCGTGGTGGAGCTGATGGCTGACTCCAAGCTGTGACCAAATGATCTCTCCTTGAGGCTGGATGAGAAATATGAACATGGGCTTATTTTTCCTTATGTGTATTTTCAAAAGTTCATTAATAATTCTACTTTCATGTTGATGAGAGTTAACTTTTAGAATCATTTATTTTATACACTCAAAAAAAAAGAACTAAGAGAAGAGCTCTTTATCTCTTCATGATGATATAACCTTTGTTGTGAAATTTCTAAAAATCTTAAAGGACAATTGTGTGTTTGGGAGGAAATATGGCGCCTGGCTCAGAATTCTATAGTTCAAACATCTCCTGTCGCCTTTATAAATTCTATACTCTGAAGACAGGAAATATGTCCCAACTATTAGAAACTTTCAATTAAAACTGATTTATGTTTCTCTGCTGTTTTCATTTATTCAGTTTGTTAGACCAAAAAAAAAAAAACTCTCTTTTTTAAGTAGAATGGAACATAAATGACTCAGACTTCCCTAAGAAAATTAAAGGATGAGAGATAAGGTCCTCATACATTATTTATAATAACTAGTTATGCCTCCAGGATGTCCTGCACTGTGCCAATCTTTTTGTATGCATCATCTCATTTAACCTGCACAGCAGTCCGGTGTGGTAAATACAATTATCATCGTCATTTTCTGAGGAGAAGGCTGAAATTGAAATTGTCTAATATCATAGTAATGGCAGATCCAAAATGAGCACCTGGACGTTCTGAATGCAAAGGTAAAGCCTTTAGTCACTCTTCTATTCTGCCTCCCAGACAGAAACAGTCTTATCTATCAGCTTATTCTCAGCTAGAGATGAGAATGTCTCTTGAAAGCATAGTTATATAATGACAGGCTAGAAATGAGCCCCATGCCGTGTATTTTTGTTCACAGGGAAAGAACTCTTCCTCTCAGAGCAGGTGAGGGACAGCTGGTGAGTAGATGTCACTCTCCCCCCACCCCCAGCCACGCACACACCTAGCACTCAGACCTACCCCATCGGCTTGGCTGTAGACAAGGGTCTCTTTGGGGAATGGATATGCCCCTTATTGAGTTAGCTCATTTTGCGGGTTTGGATGTGCACATTAGCTTGTTCATTTCTCCTTGTCTTTAACGCCGTGAGTGAACCCGGGCTACTTTACAAAACTTAACTTCTCACATCTTCAGTATCCTCAGTCGCTGAACAATCATCTCTTTGTGCTCCCAGAGTTGATGTAATGATGGGTTTGAAAACCTCTTTGAAAAAAGAAAACAAACAAAACCAACATGCTATTCAAATACTGGGTTTCTTTCATATTCTGTTAAATGTAGGGCCTAAAGACAAAAAGATTGCACTAGATCACCAAATCATGGCCCCCAAAAAAGTATTTTTCTTAAGTATTTTCTCCTAAAATGACGAAATTTCAGATTCATGTTTGGTTCTTGGAATGACTTAAACCCGGATCAGGGTAAGATCCCAGCGTGATCACTTGTTTCTGTGTAATAGCTTCTGGGATGACCTCAATGGGAATATTTTAGATGAAGAATTATGTTGCGTTGCCAAGTTAAAGTAACAGTAATTTGAGTGTTTACAAATGGTGCCTCGAGGGGGTGTGTGTGTGTGCGTGTGTGTGTGTTTATAACTGGAGTGGGGACAGTGGATTGGAGAAAGGAAAGGGAGGCTCAGTGAGATGGCAGGCTGCCTGGACGTCTGGAGAGATGTGGGCAGTGACGTTTCCTTTAGCAGGGAAGGATTAATAAAGTGCTAGGAAGAGTAACCTGTTCTTCTTTCTAAGCATTCTCAGTGAAACTGTGATAAACACACTCGCCTTGTGTTGACGGTGCTCTGGGGAATGCCGGAAGGGGCTGTCTTCAGTCTAGACTGTGGCCAGCGGCAAAGCCAGCAGAGGCCCAAGGCTGAGCATGGAGCAGCGGTCACCATGGACAGGTGGAAGGTGGCCCGACTCTCAAGCAGATGAGAGAAAGCCCATTGTACTTTCAAGTCTTAGAGGAAGAAGACCTGCCGAGGAGGAGCGAAGGAAAGATTCTGCTACTGTCGAGGGCGAAGTTTGAATCCCCTTACTTGGATGTTAGAGGAAAAGAGCCATCCACGGAGATGACTTCTCATCATCCTTGTTTCTGGGCCTTTATCCTGCCCGCGTGGTGTTTCAACCTTCCCATCTGCAGCGCCACAAAGTTAGCCCCCTAAGCACAGATGCCCCATCAGTGCCATCTCTGTTGCTGTCTCTACTGACCACTGCAGATCCATCCCATAAAGTGTCATAAAGAAGTCCTTCCTTCAGTGTGCACCCGCCAATATGGGCCACTGCTGCCAGACACCCTAAACTGACATCTCTCCCTCTCTGACCCTGGGATGGGCTGTTGCTCTCAGTTTTCTGTTCTGAGCATCTTTGCTCCTCACTGTCCCCAGGAGTGACTTTAGATGGCCTCCGCTGTTTGGGACAGACAAACATGACTTCCAGGCTGAGCACAGCCTGCGAAAAGTTCCTGACTCGGCTGCTTGCCGTGGCGCATTGGCAAACTCCTCCAATTCCACCTCCAGTGCTCAGGCATCGAGCTGGATGCCTCCAGGAGGAAGGGCGGCCTTGTCCCGGTTCTTTGTATACATGTATCTTTGGTCCTTTCTCCTTGTGAGGGATAACATTCTCTTGACTGTCTTTCTCTGTCACTTTATCTAAAGTGTCTTTCTCCTACGACTTTTTATCCTACTACCTGATTTTCTGCCTTCATTAACACTTATAAATTGAAATTATTTTGTGAGTTTATTGCTTTAAGGTTTATCACCCACATACTTACTAAAATATCAGCTACTAGAAGTCAAGGCTTTATTCTTGCTGTTTACCCCTCCATCACCAAACATTCTACAGTGCCCAGTATGTGGTAAACACTCAATAAATACTCATTAAAGTCATGAGTGAATAAAACATGCTGCCTGTTTTTAACTTCCTTGGACTTTTGCACTTCCTAGTTCTATTGGTAAAATATGGGAGCTGTAATTAGGTCCTCATTTTGAGGAACTGCTCAAAATAAGACAAATTATTAAAAAGCAATGTTACTGGGAAAAGAATGAAAAGTTACAAATAGAGCAAGATGGACCATGCAATGGATAGCTGATTGTTTAAAATGTATATTAGATATAGTGATGTTTTCTTTTAAAGAAAAGTTTCTTAACCAAGAAGCAAAACTGACTCCTGGAGTAGATAAAACTGGACTAGCACATGCATTTTTCAGAACCTTAAACTATGGCCTCAGAATGGGATTATCCATAGTTAACCAAAGGTCTGACACTGTTTAATAGTGGACAGAGGGAGGTCGCTGTTTTCCGGCCCAGAAAGTTTTGCCTATTTCAACTCTATCCTTTTCCAAATGTGTTTTGACTGCCATTGATCAATAAATATTCCATTTGAATATGTACAGTGACTAAGATGACACAGTGCCTCTTCCTTTCTTTCTTGGCCTTTCTTTTGACCAACCAACTTGGCCTTTTTTTGGACCATGCTACTCAACAAGAGAAAGTTAAATTGTTATACCTGGGAAAAAAAGTTAAAAGGCTCCTGAACCATAAAAATACAAACAAAAATGTGAAAATAATTCTCTGGAAGGCTTGATGAACATTATCTTTTAGATTTAGTCTATTAGTTTGCTTTGCTATGTTGGGACTTTGGTTTATGTGAAAACTGAATAATCACAATTATTAATGATATAATAAAAAGAGAATGTGTTTTTTGTTGTTTTTTTTTTTTTTTTTTTTTTTTTCAGAAAGAGTCTTGCTCTCTCACCCTGGGTAGAGTGCAGTGGCATCATAATAGCTCATTGCAACCTCAAACTCCTGGGCTTCAGTGATCCTCCTGCCTCAGCCTCCTGAGTAGCTGGGATAACAGATGTGCACCACAGGCTAATTTTTCTATTTTTAGTAGAGATGGGGTCTCATTCTTGCTCAGGCTGGTCTTGAACTTCAGAGCTCAAGTGATCCTCCCACTTCAGCCTCCCAGAGCGCAAGGATTATAGGCATGAGCCACTGCACCCGGCTGAGGATGTGTTTTTAAAAGTAAATCTCATGTGATTAAACCCTATGAATCATTCGTCATCATAGGACAGAATGAATTTACACTCCACAGCTGGATTGTTGGAGTAGCTCACAGCAATGAACACATATAAGCTGCCATAGTAGGAACAGGCAGAGTCATAGGGTGTAGTCTAATCAGCTGAGGGGCTCAAAGAAGCATCTTTCTTCCCTACTCTGGTCATATAATGACTATACTGTTGGCACGATGACACTTTTTTGCCTGTCTCTCAAACTTCAGACACTGCTTATATTTGTCAGATATCTTTAAACGAAGACAATAACGTCTCTACTTAGGATTATTTAATTCACTAAATGGCCTCGCTAAAATTAATGAGTGGGATGTGAAAGACACTTTGTAATAAGAATAGTTTTTTAAAAATATGAAGCAATTTCCAGTCCAGATATGGTCAGTAAAATTAAACCAAATGTGAACTGTTTGATAAAAGACATAATGAGATTTATTTGGATGATATGAAGTTTTTCCTGGAAAAAAAATTTGGTATGCATATGAATGACCCTATATAAATGTTAAATACATGTGTTAACACTTGAAGTGATAAGTGAGCAAAAATAAATAAAAACAGTCTTAGAATACATGTCATTTCAAAAGTTTAATATGAGTAGTTTTTGATAAATCACAATAATATACAAAATTTTATTGATATGAACTAAAAGGCAATAATTTGAATAATAGAAAAATTAAATTTCCCCATATAATAAGGATATCTAGAGCCCTGTCACCTAAGGCTGTGGGCTAATGAGCCATGATATTTTTCCTTAAAAAGCATTTTTTGAAGGATCACGTGAATTTAGGTGATGAATAATTTTCAAGTAATACAAAAAGTTCTAAGAGCTAAGTGATTTTTGATTGTGTCCTAATAAGAAATTCAAAATAAAATTGATATTCAGAGAGAATCTTCTAGTCCTTACTTTATAATATCATATAATTTCTTTGTACTAATCAAGCATCACAACCCAACTAGGATTCTGTCGTTTCCAATTGGTTTAGGGTTAGGATGATTAAATGTCCTGGTTTTAGTGCCAAATGGTCCATACTGAAGGAAACCCTTAAGTACCAAACAAATCTCAACATTTGGTCATCCTAAGCTGGCTTCAAAGACATTCAACTCTATGCCTCATCTATTATAGTCTTGGCAAGTTTATCTCACGTACACCTTTTTTTGCTTTTTCTTACCACTTGTTATCTTCTTCCTGTTAACACCTCTCATATGCTTTTGATATTTTTTGGTTAACCAAAGTCCTTCAATGAGGCATCCCACTTAGGAAGCTACCTGTGTGTAGTAATATCCCTATTTCCAGCAGTTCCATCAAAACTCACTTCTTGCTGTAGGTGCTGCTTTATACAAGGGGACTATAAACTGATACATTAAACTGTCATAGTTAATGATAATGCATAGTAATACTTGTATTTCCAGAGAAAATAGCTTAGCACAAAGAAGTACCAACTATACAGCACGCATATTTAAAAAAGCTCTCTAAATGAACATAGGAGAAAATAAATGAATGAATTGAATGAGTGTTAGGATTTTAAAGTACAATATAAGAAGCCTAAAACAGGAGCTATTGTGAATGTAAGACAATATGCACATAGGCATATGTTAATGGGGGCACTCTTCTACAGAACTTGAAGATATTTGCAAAGTGGGACATCACCTCTCTTGACTGAATGACTGTGGAGAAACTAAAGATGAGTTTTACATCATGGTCATTAATTTCCTTAATCAGCCTGGGTTTGGCATTTGGCATTATGGTTTGTATGTGAATCTTGAGCAGAATACATTGTATTGGTTGTAAATTTTGAATTAATGTACACATATCTCCCTTTCTCATGATAATATATTAGAAAAAGCTTTGAGCCTGAGCTTTGTTCCCCAGAGGATTCAGATGTGTTTGGTCATGTACAAGCAACTCAGAAAAAAGTTCACTGCGGAAGGCAGAGTTTCTAGGTGTATAAGTCAGGTCCCAGGACAAAAAGTCTATGTGAGAGACCTTTCTCATGTGGTTTTCTTCTCCACCTTGTCTTTGCCTTACCCATATCAGAGTCTTGTGTCGGACCTCTTAAAAGGGGAGACAATAACAAAATATATGGAAAAACTATTTTACTAAAGGCCTGTGAGATTTTGCAAGTTGAGGGCAGCCTGGACAAGATAAACACATTGGATGGTATAATGACGTGTGGTCCAGGGATTGGTTAGTAAAATCAACCTTTGATTAGGTTAGTTAAATTAACCTTTGATCAAGGAAACCACAAAGCTAATACCTGAAAGAAGAGTGGGACTCCCAAATGGTGAGACAGCTCAGTGCACCATAAACGAATGAGGAAAAGATACTATTTTGCCATGTATACTCTCTCTGAAGAAGACATCTGAGGCTGCATTGGCTTCTTTCTAAATTTTGCTACAGACACCTGAGATATAAGCACAGCCAAGGAAATGTTGCTCTTTTAACTATTTGGGGGATATTTTTAATCTCCTTGGACATACAGCCTGTAAAAACACAGGTGATGTGTATGTATACATTATACATATATGCACATATGTATTTATACACACACACACACACACATCTGCCTGGTCTTCTAATTCAGAGGGCTTCACCATAGTTTCAGTCATAAAAACTATTATTGGCATCATAGTGCTGTTCAGAGAGTGTCAATAAAGTTGAGAAATAATGCCATGCTTATAATTTGAAAAGTGCGTCATATTTGCAAAATAAGCAAAGATCGTCAAACATCAAGAAACTCAAAATATTATCCTTTATCATTGTTAATTTTGTGACATTATACTTTCATTGTTCAATTTCATTAGGTATTTAATCATTTTAAATTCTTAAATTATTGGTATATCAAGCTCCTCTGGGGGGGAGGAAATCGAATGACAAGCACAGAATTAAAATATAATCCTCAAAGGAATTAGCTCTTTAAATCCATTTTAGATTTCAGTAGAAGTTGAGAAGATGTGCCTTTTGAAAGTATGCTGAATGGAGCCCAGCAACTCAGCTATTCTACATTAATATGAAAAATTAGTACTAACTTTTTACTTCTGATAGGTTTCCAAAAAAACTATACAAGCCTATTGGGGGTTCGTGGGGTACTAACATGGTATGCTTTCAAACATGAAGTCTTTACCACATTCGAAACTGCACTCAACTTTCCTTTGTCTATTCCTTTGAACAAGGATCTCACTGAAATAGGATGGGACAAGACTGTAGCATCTTTTAGGAACCAGCTCTGTTCCACTTCGTAAAGCATTCTGCTTATTACCTGGAACTTTGCTCTCTTTGATGTGTTTCACACACTGACTTTGTGTTGCTTTCCCCTCTTCTAATTCCCCTGAGATTTTTCTTTGGTAGGTATATTGAGTTTGTAAGTCCGAAATTTCAAGGGTCATTCCTTTAGGCTATCAACCAATGAGCACATATGGCAGAACACAGAGAAGCAATTGTTTCATCAGGAACACCATATTGTGAGTCCCAGCTGCCTTCAAAGCTAATTGCCCTTGAACTTTGCCTTACTACCTGGTTATGTTCCTGTCCCCATTCATGTATCCATCTTCCCCCATCCAACACCACCCACTCCTCTCCTCTTCCAAACAATAGTAACAGGAACAGGCAGAGATATATGTCAAGACGTGCCTGGAATAAATGCAGGGATAGGTCTGGGGAGACTCCTGCTGCTCATACAGCCCAGGGTAAGATTACTCGAGCCACAGATACAGTGGAACCACAAATCTTACTGTTTTATCACATTGCAGGCAAATGATCCATTCATCCAGTTGCTGCTGTTTTAAAATACACTCCTCCATGTGAATGCTTTCCATTGCCACCAGCAGACTGAGAGAATTCAAAATTGCAGAAAGAATTTCTTATCACATATATCAGCCTGTGTGAGTTTTTCTTCCAGGCATGTTGCTGAGGATTGTATAAAATTGGTCTATAATTATAAATGTGGTAAAAGAGTATCTCTCTGCATATCTTTGAAGGGAAGTATGCGGGAGGTCATCTCATTAAATTTGATCTAGCCTGAGGGTATCTCAGCTTTAAAAGGGTAGAAGTGAGTTTTGCAAATCAGGAAAAATAGTGATGATGTATGGCTCACAGATGCTGCATTATTTGAAAAACAAACATGACAAATGAGGTCAAATGTTAATTACCGAGATCATATGTAGGATAACTGTATTACATGTTATGTGCGGATAACGAAACAGCTAGTCAGAACTTCTAACCTGAGCTAAACTCACAGTGTGACAACAGCCTGAGATTCCTGCAGAATTTAGCTGTGATCATTTACTATTCTCAATCATTATATTTGGAAACGTATTGAACTTGTCATCAGTTAAATCAGTTCCTTGGTGTGTGCATACAAGACATCAGAAGATGTCCCTTTTCCTCTTTAAGAGTCTGTAGGGTATCTCCATATTGCTTTCCACAGAGGTTGCACTAATTTGCAGTCCCACCAGCAGTGTATGAGTGTTCCTACCTCTCCGCATCCACGCCAACATTTGTCTTCACTCTTAAATGCCCGAGGCATTTCCAGCCTGAGCTCCCGGGGAGAAAGTGCAAAAAGAACTAAAGAAACTCTTCTTGAATTCTGCTGGCTTAGTTCTCAGTTTGTTTCCTCAACTCCAAACTCTCCCAATTTCATTTCAACTTTGGGAGTCTCATTGTATGGACTTCATTTTATTAAGCACTTTCCCAGTTCAATGTGCTCGTGAGGGATTTCATTCTATTTTTTGGATAATACTTTCTTCCAGACATGTTCCGGCTGTATTTTGTAAGCATCCTTCTTTTCCTATAATATGTTTTCATAGTTGCCATTTTGCATTTGAAAACTGGTGCAACACTTTCTAACAGCTTTCTTGGCTCTGATGTAGCAAATCTTCTTGAATCCCTTTTTCTTGTACCTGGAAGGTGCTTATCTTCGTTTCTGAGTTAAGGTTTGAGTTCTACTAGTTTCTTGACAGGTTTCAAAAGTTGCTTGATGGCGCGGGAGCAGGGGAGAAGTCACACCCTTTAGTTGCCTTTCCTTTCCTAGCAGTGTGGGTGTGGGAACTGCTCCAATGGAAGGGTGTCCCCTGGGTTCAGACACTTCTCTCGAGATCACCGTGGACTTGGGAGTGCTCACTTCCACCAGAGACACCCCGAGGGCTGACTTTACAAGTTTCACCAATTCTCTTTTTGTCGCGCATGTTTGTTTGCTTCTATCAGTCCACATTAGGTCCACTGGGGTGAGTGTGGGGGACTTTATATGGGGCTAGTACGTATGCCCCCCATACTGTCTGGGAATCTTGTCTCACTTATTATCTATTTTGTCCTCATTGTGTGAAATCCTTATTTATTACTGAAGAGAATTTATCTGGAACTTTACACCTGTTCTGTTTTACATCTGTTCTTTCTTCAGAATTTGAAGATCCTGACATGGTATCACATTTTTTTTCAGATTCATAATCTTGTTATTGATAAAATACGCTAGCTTTCAACACCAGGTGCTGAGCACTTCCCCATTAGTCCAACGTGCCTGTCTTTCCTTTAGTAACCTCTGTGTTCCCCATCTTGGTTAGGAAGGTTCCCTTGCCCTTTACTTTTCCTCTTGTGAGTTTTCTAAAAAGTGAAGGAATGATCTCGACCACCTGCCAATCACCAAGCCAATCACCTGCCCATTACTCTTAATTAAAATGACATAGCACGAAAACCACAGCCCTCCCCAGAGATGAGCCCCAGCTTGTAGGGGCTTCTGCTGGCTGTCAGGGTCCCACATGGACCATCCTACTCTTGTGATTTTGCTTTTGGTGGGTACCAGATCTGGTATCTATTTCCCTGAATGTAGGGAGGATAGAGAATCAGATGACTCTACTGATCTGTAGACCCGACCCGTGTTCTTGAAAACTTTCTCTTTGGTCCAGATGCTAATGTCTGCATCCCTGGGGCCATCACGCAGTGGTTCCCAGCCTGTCAGTCATTGCTCAGTCCAAGCGCCGGATGCACTGTTCCTCTGCTTGCTAGTAAGTGACAAGGGGGGGGGGTTGGTGCAGCTTGTCCCCTGTAGGGCTTTAGACAGCTGAGAAGTCGGGGTTTACCTGCTGCCAGTAGCAGTGTGAGTGGACATGGATGCAAGAAAGTAAGATTAGCAAAGAGAGAGGACTTTTGGGGGAACCATAACTCCCATTCTGGTCAAAAAATACTTGAGCTACTCGAGCCTCCCTTTATTGCTGATGACCCAGGCGTTTCCTGGCCTCCGCTCTCATCCTGCACTGAGCACAGTGGTTCACATGACGCTCCATAGACTCCCTCCAACAGCTCTGTTCCTCCTGGGCTCCTTTCACCTGCTATCTCCTCTCCCCGCTTCTCTTCCTCTTTCTCTTCCAGTTGGGGCAGGAGAAAGAGAAGGGTAAGCAGAGAGGGCAAAATAGGTTTGTCTAGTTCACTCGGGCAGGCTTGTCTGGCCAGGACAGGTCTTCCCTGGGCCCGGCATCCTTGACCTGATGGGGTGGGACATGGCCAGAGGAGAGTGATGAAGTCTGCCATTTGAAACGGCTGCTGCAGTTTACACTCGTCATTACATTAAGAACCTGGGAAATGCTTTGCTTTTGTTCCCAAACTTCCTCGAAGTTCTCCTTTATATAGGATCTTTTGGGATGATTTCTACTGATGCTCTCTTTGCCCCAAGTTTCCATGTAAATGCTGTGCCTACCTGTTAACCAAAATGACCGTGTTAACCAGCTCTCTCTATGTCTCTGAAAGCGCTCTGCGGCATTCTGTGTTTTCCTGGGCCATAGTTTTCTCTGTTGTGATCCGCATCTGTCTCCAGGTGAGATGGGAGAGGCGTTTTATCTCTTCTCAAGTGTGGGAAGACACCTCCTGCTCGGAGTCGAATTCCAGAAGAATTGACATCATGGCATGCCAAACCACGGGATGTCCCTCACTGTAGCCTCTGCCCCCCACCCAGCATTAACAAAAGGGATTCTGAGTCCTTGGACACATTACGAAGATTATAACTTATGATCCCAAAGACCATGCCTAGGCTCTTGGGTTGAGAGCATCTTGTGCAGACTTACATGTTCAAACAGAAAGTCACACACACAGATGCACACAGAGAAACCAACTGGGGCCTTCTGTAGACTGTTTCAGTGGACATTAACGGCTTTAATTTCCTGAGGTCTGATCACCGTGGGGAAACCAAAGCAGCATTTAATAACAGGATTTGGCAGCAGCCCCATGCTCCTCTTTAACCAGACAAAGCCCACACATGACAAATTGAGGAACAGTCCTGTGCAGCGTATGATTTCCTCAACTCTCAGACTATGCCTGACTGTACAGCCATCCGGGGCAGGGGTGGCCTGATGCCATATGTACTACATTGTCCACTGAGGTGACCGCAGCAATTCCTTCCATCCCTGTACCCTAGCCCCTTTGCAAGGTAACTCCTGAGTCCTCCCACTTAGAGAGGAGTCTGGTTAGCTCCCCCTTTGATCTGGCCTGTCCTTTCAGTTTGTTTGACCCATAGAATGTGGCAGAAATGGCCTGGTGTGGGTTTTGAACCCGGACTACTCTTGCTACCTTGGGTTTCTGCTCTGAGATCACATGTGAGGAGCCAAGTCTAGCCAACCGGAGGATGAGAGGCCATGTGGAGCAGAGACGAGCCGCCCCCCAGACCAACCAGCTGACAGCCAGCTTCAGCCCCCAGACATGGTCGTAAGGCCATCTTGGATCATCCAGCCACATGAGAGAGCAAGGCCAGTTGAGCAGTAGAAGGATCCAAATTGTTGACCTACAGAATCATAAGCCATAAATGATTGTTGTTTTAAGCCACTACCATTTGGGGTGGGCTGTCAGGCAGTAATAAGTAAGTGAAATAGTGCATGCAAAGGCTCTGGTGGGAGACAGGTGAAAATGGGACTGATGTTAGTACTGACTAGTTTCTGTTCAAGAAATGGGCCAGAGGTCAACACCAGGAGATCCATGGACAAAGGACAGAGTGAGGCACAGGCAGGGACACAGCCAGGAGCTCTGCTCTTGGAATGGAGTCATGGGTAGGTGCTGGGTTTGTGGACAAGACACTGTAATTGTTTGGAGACCTATTTCATATCCAAGGGAAAATAATAAAATAAAAGGAAAAGTTGCAGGCAGTCAGGGAAGTGTCTCCCAACAGACTCCAGTGATGAAGCAGGTCCACGGGGCCCAGAGGCTCCCTGTGAACACAGCTGAGCTGGACCGTCTGGGATCTCTGATGGCCTGGTCTGGGCTTAGGTCACCTGTTAACTTGGCATCCAGTTAAGCAGAACAGCCTCTGTCTCCATAAGACTAGAATATTCAGGGACCAGTCTGCAGACATCTATGTGGTCCAGGGTGGCCCCTGTTCCAGCCTCTGGAGAGGAGCCCTGTGAATGGGGCAGCATCACTGTCGCACTCAGTCCAGGCTTAGCCCAAGCTGCAGGTGGAGTGAGCCTGCCTGCCCTGGGAGGCCCCTGCAGAGAGGATGTGACTCAGGTCATCAGACATGCAAATGGACTCCAAGGAAACCTGTGCTTATTTAACTCTGGGGGTGACAGCCCCAGTTCTAGAGCAGACCTGACCTTAACTACCAACCACATTCCCCTTGCCCTTAGCTCCAGAAGCAGAAAATTCCACAGACACTCCAAGATGAGCTTTCTGGCCCTGCCCCTCTGCCTCCTGGTGCTGGGCTTTGAGGGTAAGTATATTTCATTCCTGCAGATCATGACCTGGAACTTTAGCCTTTAACAAAGAGATAATGTGCTCAAATGTGCTTTGGAAATTACACTGTAACATGCAGAGTTGTTTTAACTTAACTCTTATTAGTAAACTGAGGCAGAGGTGCAAACTGTCCTGAACCTGTCTGCTGTCTCCATGACGGCCACTGAGTACTCTGGCCCTGCTCCCCACCCCATATCTATCTCTCTTGAGTGGCTCACCAGGATCCTGCTCAGGCTATGAAGAAAGGACTTGCCCTTCAGTCCCTCAGGGTGGGGCTGTGTCATGCTTGTGTCCTCTTTCGTAAGCTGTCCTGGTCCTGAGGATACACTGGCAGCCATGTCTATGCAGATTCTTGTACGTAGAGGAAGGTGGGAAGGCCAGGGGTACTACTGTTTGTCATGTTTAAGTATCACATGGTTCTTTTAAGGAACACGGTTAAGCCTTTGAGAGAAGTATCACATTGTATTGTCTGGATGGGGTGTCCTTGCAGGCTGCAGGGGACAGATCATCCTGACTCAAGCTCCAGAGACCCTGGAAGCATCTCAAGGTGACTTTGTCTCCATCACCTGTAGAAGCAGCATGGAGATAGGTACTTCCATGGCCTGGTACCAACAGAGACCCCAGGAGGCTCCCAGGCTGCTCCTCTTTGGAGCTTCTGCCAGGGCTGCTGGAACCCCTTCCAGGTTCCGGGGAAGTGGCTCTGGCTTTGACTTCTCCCTCGCCATCCATGGATTGGAAGCTGAAGACGTCGGGGTGTTTTACTGCCAGCAGCACTTCAGCCAGCCTCTCACACTGACTGGTCCCCAAACAAAAATCCCCTTTCTGGACTGGAGACCTTGCCCTGGTGCAAAGACACCTGCTTCCTGCAGGAGCCACAGTCTGAGAGGCGTGAAGGGTCCACAGTACATGTCCCCCAGGGCAGGTTGAAGAGTTGTCACCTCACATTAAACCACATCGACACAGAAGAGAGGGTGGAAGGGGATTGGAGTCAGGTTGTGGTCCAGAGAGATGCTGTTTATTGATGGTGGGTTTATTGATGTTTCCATTCTCCATTGCAATATAACAGAGCACCCAAAACTTAAAGGATTGACACTGTCATGTATTATTTCTGGAGATTCTGGAGGTTGGCGGGGAGGTTTCTCTGCAGCTTTGCCAGGGCCCCTCCTGCAGCTGCAGCCAGCTGGCTCAGTGGGCTGGGCAGTCACTGTTGGCCTCACCCACCTGCCTGCCACTTGGGGTTGGTTGTCTGCCAGGAGCCCCGGTTCTCCTCTTGCTGCCGTGCCAGTGTGGGGGGAGGCAGGAGCAGTCCACCTCAGCTTCGGGCACTTAAGAGTAAATTGTCTGTAGAAATGTTTAAATTAATAATAAAACTGCCTTTCGTTATCAACACGCACTGGCAATTCTGAACAATATCAGAGATAAAACACTTCTGACAGAAGTGCTCATCCCCCCTGCCCACCCCCAACCCCTTGTTGTGTCTCTGGATGGCTTTGCTCATGTCTGCCCTTTGGCACTGGTTGTTGGATGGTGCCTCAGTCTCCTCTCGGTGACCTGTCATCCTCCCCTGGACTAGATCACTTTTTTACCTTTCAAGAGCGGATGGTGGAAGCGACAAGGTCCCTGGGGCCTGCGCTCTTGGGCACAGTGCTGCTTTCTCCACATTCCACTGCTCAGGGCAAGTCCAGAGACCCGCCTAGATTCAAGACAGGGGGAGACAGACTCTACTCTGTATGGAGGGAACATGTGACAATGTTTTTCTAATCTATCCTAAATGTCCTGAATTATAAACTTACAAACAACAAGAAAGCTAAGAAGGGGTGCAGTATAAATGAATTCTTATTATGTGCCATGAATTAAGACTTGAAGTATGTTTTATTCTCATTTTCCAGTTGAAGATATTAAGGGAGAGAGAGGTCATGAAATGTGTCCAAGGTCATCCAGATGATAAGCCAGAATTCTAATGAGAAAATCTGCCCCACAGAAGGCAGGAGGGGTCTGACAACACAAAGCCATCCTGCAGAGCTGGTTGATGGGACAGTCTGCAAGAGCCGCTGGGACTGTGCCAGACAGCAGCCTGGCCCCTCATGCACCTTCCCGAGCACAGGGCTTTGTCTCTTCACGCCAGCCGGTAAGTTCCATAATCGTTCTGAAGGCAATCTGTGTGACTAAGATGGGATATCCAATAGCTAAGAATCAGAGGAAGAAGAGGACACTCTATGTTATTGCTAAGATGATGACAAAGAAATAAGAAAACAACATGAAGACAAATGAGAGAACAGTAGACTGAGGCCTTGGGATGAAAGCTGGAGACTCTCAGTTACTCACAAGGGGCCTAAGACGAAACGAGAAGTCTCCTGCCTGAGCATCAGCAGGCGGTGGGAAAATCCTCAATTAAAAAAGAGAAAACAGCCAAGAGGACTTATAGGTGCTACACACTCAACACATGGCACTGGGCACCTTAACAAAGAGTAGTGGCATCAATAATCTCAGACCCCAAACGTGTCCCCAGTCTGACCCCCCACACTCCACCCCTGCCCCATCCCAGTGCAGTCCCCGTCATCTTCTGCCTGGACCACAGCCAGGCCCTCCTCGGAGACCACCCACTTTCTCCCCTCAGCCCCCTGCCATCTATTCTCAAGCCACCAGCCAGAGGGATCTTTTAAAAATAGGAATCATGGTTCTCCTGGGCTCAGAATCTTGCAGTAGATTCCACATCACATCACACAGAGTAAAGGCCAAGTCCTTCCAATGCCTACCAGGCCGCACCTTCCAATGCCTACCAGGCCGCACCTCCCTGATACTTCTCTGACACCTTCTATGACTCTGTCCTCTGACACACGGGGCTCCGGCCTCCCTGGTCTCCTGGCTCTGCCCTGAACAAGCCTCACGCAGTCCTGCCCTTGGAGCCCTGCTCTTGCTGGTCCCTCGGTGATGATGCTTTTCCGTAGCCCCTATTGGGCTCTCTCCCTCACTCCCAAAGTCAACCCAAAGCCTCTCCCTTTTTTTTAAATTGTTTTTTTATTTCAGCATATTACGGGAGTACAAATGTTTAGGTTATGTATATTGCCTTTGCCTCACCCGAGTCAGAGCTTCAAGCGTGTCCATCCCCCAGATGGTGCACGCTGCACCGATTAGGTGTGTATATACCCATCCCCTTACCTCCCCATCTGGCTGACATCCAATGAATGTTATTGCTATATGTGCACTTAAGTGTTGATCAGTTAAAACCAATTTGCTGGTGAGTACATGTGGTGCTTGTTTTTCCATTCTTGTGATACTTCACTTAGTAGAATGGGCTCCAGCTCCATCCAGGATAATACAAGAGGTGCTAGATCATCATTGTTTTTTGTGGATGAGTAGAACTCCATGGTATACATATACCATATTTTATTAATCCACTAATGTATTCCTGGACACTTGGGTTTTTTCCACATCTTTGTAATTGTGAATTGTGCTGCTATAAACATTAGAGCACAGATGTCTTTTTTTTTTTTTTTTTTTTTTGAGACAGAGTCTCACTGTGTTGCCTGAGCTAGAGTGCCATGACATCATCCTAGCTCACAGCAACCTCAGACTCCTGGGCTCAAGCAATCCTCCTGCCTCAGCCTCCCAAGTAGCTGGGACTACAGGCATGTGCCACCATGCCTGGCTAATTTTTCTATATATTTTTAGTTGTCTGATTAATGGGGTCTTGTTCTTGCTCAGGCTGATTTTGAACTCCTGAGCTCAAACAGTCCGCCCACTTTGGCCTCCCAGAGTGCTAAGATTACAGGCGTGAGCCACCGCGCCCGGCCAACAGATGTCTTTTTTATAGAATGCCTTTTTTTCCTTTGGGTAGATGCCCAGTAATGGGATTGCGGGATCAAATGGTAGTTCCACTTTTAGCTCTCTGAGGTATCCCATGTTGCTTTCCACAGAGGTTGTACTAGTTTGCAGTCCCACCAGCAGTGTATGAGTGTTCCTATCTCTCCACATCCATGCCAACATTTATTGTTTTGGGACTTTTTGATAAAAGCCATTCTCAATGGAGATAAGTGATATCTCACTGTGGTTTTGATTTACATTTCCCTGATGATTAGAGATGTTGAGCATTTTTTCACATGTTTGTTGGCCATTAGTCTGTCTTCTTTTGAAAGGTTTCTGTTCATGTCCTTTGTCCACTTTTTAATGGTGTTGTTTCATTTTTCTCTTGCTGATTTTCCTGAGTTCTATATAGATTCTAGTTATCAGTTCTTATCAGATATGTAGCATGCAAATATTTTCTCCCATTCTGTAGATTGTCTGTTTGCTCTTGTGATAGTTTCCTTGGCTATGCAGAAGCCTGAGCTCCCTAAAATGTGTGTTTTAAAATCCAATGTGTATAATTTTTACAAGGATGACAGTGTTGTGTATACAAATGTACTCTTCCCTTTTCCAAGAGAGATGGAAAAAGTCATAGTTTTATCCTTATATCATTTAACAGAATTTATATTATTCCTCAGAGAATTTATTTGACCTAATATATATTATAAATTAATGCTAACATAATTATGTCATATAATAGCAACTTATATTCATATGTAGGGGGGAAAGATTTTACAGTTGTTTTATAAAGACAGAATTAATAAATTCTTTTAAAATGTTTATTATCTTTTTAACCTAGCTATAATTTATTATTAAGATTTGAATCAAAGTTAATCATTCTCCATATTTTTATTGTTTTAAAAAGCATGACTGAAATGGTGAACTATTTCCTCATTGGAATTGTAATCAATTACAAATGTTCTATTTTATAATTTATTTATGTATTTAGCAAATATTTAATCTGCTCTTATGTGTCAGGCACTTCAAGTACATTATTATTAATCAGTTTTTGTCCTTTCTGTTTAGTTGGGACTCTTGGTATTAAGTAAAAGGACTCTTGGTATTAAGTAAAAGAAGTGTACTCAATCCATTTAAATAATAGAGAAATTGAGGGTCCATTGAAGGAACGTAGGAGAGGGATTTCTAAAATACAGAAGAGGAGAGAGGGTGGAGCAAGATGGCCAAATAGAAAGCTCTAGTGATTGTCCCTCCACATTAAAACCAAATTCAACAACTATCCATGCAATGAAGCATCTTCAGAAGAACTAAATCATGTGAGTGATCATACGACACAGGTTTAGCATTATATCAAGAGGCACTGAAGAGGATAGAAAAGACAATTTTGCAATGCCTACGCCACCACTCCTTCATCCCCTGGCACTGCTGTGCCAAATCACCAAGTGGAGAGAGATTCTGTGTGCCCAGGGTAGGAAGAGTGAAATGATTGTGAGACTTTGGATTGAAACCCAGGGCCACTCTGGCAGAGGGGAACACAGCACAGGACAGAATTCTGCTGGTGTCCAAGGAGGGAACATTTAGACCAGCCCAGCCAGAGAGAAATTCTGTACCCCAAGACCTGAGTTCTGGCTAACTCGACAACCAGCTGACAAAAAGTGGCCTGGGGCCTGAACTAAATTTGTAAGGCAGTCAGGCCACAAAGGCTGCAGTCCTTGGGCAATTCCTGCAACTGCGCTGGCTTAGAGCCAGTGGACCTTGGGTGTGATGACCCTCTGAGACACCAGCAGTGTCAGCCAAGCCAGTGCCTGTGTTGTTTGCCCCCCACCCCGACCCCCACCCCCACCCCCATCCATCTGCAGGCATTGCAGCTCAGGTAGTCTTCTTCCACTTGGGGAAAGGAAAAGGAAAATTTTGGAGGACTTTGTTTTTTAACTTGTGTACCAGCTTTGCCACAGTAAAATAAAATACCAAGAAGAATCCTGTAGCCCCTGGAAGGCATATCTGGACCTACCCTGGGCCAGAAGGAAACATGTTGCCCTAAAAGGAAGGGCCCATCCCAGCAGGATTTACCACCTGCTGACTAAAGAACCCTCAGGTTTTGAATAAACATCAGAGGTAGCCAGGCAACAGTCACCTTGCCCTTTTGGTGAGACTGCGCTGGCTTCGGGTGTGTCCTGGAGCTGGTGGCCATGAGGAAGTGCCCAAGTCACTCCTCCCCCATTTCCAGTAGTCTAACACAGAGAGTGAGGGAAGAGAATGAGAGAATTTGTCTGGTAATCCAGGGAAATCTCCCATATTTTACCCAAGTCCACAAGGTGGTAATGCCAGGAGTCTGCAAGAATCACAGCATTACTGGGCTTGGGGAATCCTCAGTGCTGATACTGCTGCAGTGACCAAAGACTTAGATTAGATCATAATTCTCAATTCCCTTTGAATATCTGGAAAACCTAAAGAAAGACAAGTTCAATAAGCCCAGACTGCAAAGAGTAAAATAAATACCTAATGCTCCAGTGTCCAGACATCAATTAACATCCACAAGCATCAAGAACACCCAGGAAAGCATGAAGTCATCAAACGCACTAAATAAAGTACCAGTGACCAATCCTGGAGTGAGGACAGAGGTGACCTTTCAGACAAAGAATTCAAAATAGCTGTCCTGAAGAAGTTCAATGAATTTCAAGGCAACAAAGAAAAGGAATTCAAAGAATGGAAAGACAAGCACCACATGTACTCACCATCAAATTGATATTAACTGATCAACACATAAGTGCACATATAAGAATAACATCTATAGGATGTTGGGCAGGGGGGAGGAAGGAGAGGGAAGAGGGGAGGAGGGAGGAGGGGACGCGTATATGCATACACAAAGAGTGCAATGCGCACCACCCGAAGGATGGACATATTTGAAACTCGGACCTGTGGGGGGTGGGCAAGGGCAACATACGTAACCCAAACATCTGTACCCCCATAATATGCTGAAATAAAAAAAAAAAGAAAAGGAATTCACAAGCCTATCAGAGAAAATTAACAGAGAGATCAAAATAATAATAAAAAAAATCAAACAGAAATTCTGGAGCAAAAAATACAATTGACAAACTGAGAAATGCATCGGAGTCTCTCAATAGCAGAACTGACCAAGAAAAAGAGAGAATTAGTGAGCCTGAAGAAAGGCTATTTGAAATACAGTCAGAAAAGAAAAAAAAAGAATGAATCATGCCTATAAGATCTGGAAAATAACCACGAAGGGGCAAATTCAAGAGTTATTGGCCATAAAGAGGAGGTAGAGAAAAAGATTGGGGTAGAAAGTTTATTCGAAGAAATATTAATAGTAACATATAAGTTTCCAAACCTAGAGAGACATCAATATTCAAGTATAACAAGGTCATCTAACACCAAGTAAATTTAACCCAAACAAGACTATCTGAACGCATTTTATAATCAAGCTCCCAAAAGGTCATGGATAAAGGGCCTAAGGGAAGAAAGAAAACAAAAAACAAAAAAAACATAAAGGAACTACAGTATGTCTGGCAGCAGACTTCTCAGTAGAAATACTAGAGGATTTTCTTTTCTTTTCTTTCCCAGCTTAGATTTTATGATCTATCACTTTAGTCCTTTCCCTTACAGGAACTCATTCTCACTTCCACACTTCCCCGGCATAATCTTAATGGGACTTAAATTCAACTCTCTCCCTACTTCCTGACAAATTAGACTGGAGAAAAATAAACAGCTATGCTGCCTTTTCTCACATTCATGGCAACTAACACCAAGTAAATCTTTAAAACTACTCAGAAATCCCACGTTTCCCTATTCTGTTTCGCACCTTTCTCTTTCTCCTCAGACCTCTGACACACATTTCTCCTCATTTTCAGCTGACAATCTATTTCACTGAAGATGCAGAAACAAACAAAAGAGAACTTTTCAACATTTCCCACCATTTGTCTATCAGCATGTCTATATCTATTTGCATGCACTCTGTCTTCAGTTTTGTTAAGTATGGGTTCTTGTGTAAGAACAACTCTTAACCAATCCTATGCTCTCTTGCCTAACCAAGCTCACTGCTCCAAAACACTGCATTATAAAACTTTCCCTCTGTATTGAATCATCCTTATCTTGTTTTGTCAGCAGGAATGGTAGCAGTTGATTTACCTCTGCTTCTGAAATGTGGCACTTCATTACCAGTTCTACTTTTGTGGCCTTCTCAGTCTTCTTTGCTAGTTACTTCTCGACTCTTCAACTTCCAAGTGTTGGCATACCTCAGGGTTGAATCCAAGATCTCCTCTATTTCTACATTACTCTTTAGATGATCTTTTAAGATGGCTTTAATTACAATCTAAATTCTGGTAACTTCCAGATTTATATCTGCCACCTATTTCTTCTGGACCCCAGAAATGTATATACAATTGGTAATTTTGTTAGGGAAATTTCCATGCATACCAGGGGAATTTCTGTGCTGATTTTGCTTAAAACCACAAAGCAGCTAAGTAGACACTGACACCTGTCAGCCTTGCAAACTAAAACCACAAAACAGTTGAACAAAACTACAAGCCTGTATGATTATACTGTTTGTTGTAAGCCTATCATAACTGTACTGAATGTAAAAACTGCTATTAATTGGCTAACTTTTAATTTTTTTGTTAATTGGTTAATCATTTATACTTGTGTGTGATTTGTTAAAAGTAACCCCCAAAAAGAGTATAAAACCTGACAAAAACCCCGGAAATGGTGCTCAGAATTTGGAGACTTGTCTCCTCTGGGCCCGCTGGCGTTAAGAGATTAAACATTGACTCTCCACCTCTCTGTATGCCGCTCGGTTATTCCCCTGGGACCGATACCGTAACACTTGTCGTAACAATTTGCCATATCTAATAGACAATGACATACAACATGATCAAAACTAGATCTTCCTCAAGGTCTTCCAAATGCCAATAAATGGAATTCTCCCTTCAAGTTACTTAGGCAAAAAACCTTGTGCTAATTTTTTATTCCTCCTTCCCTCATATCCCACATCCATTTGATCAGCAAATTCAGTTGGCTCCACTTTCAAAATTATTCCAATCCATTTATTTTTCATTGTCTCTATCACTACCAATCTGGTAGAAGCTACCATCCAGTTTTTGACTTGTTGCAATAGCCTCTCATAAATTGCTGTGCTTTGGAAAGTGAATTAAAAAATGTTATTTTTTAACCTATTTTTTAACTTCTTATTTCTTATATTTAGCCACTATCAAAGCAACATTAAAAGAACCAAATTTATTTTTATTTAAGGAATTAAACAAGATATTTACTAAAGAGTTTAAATATATTATTTTTTGACTGCACAGATGACAGTCCAACACAAAAGTTGTTTCGAATGTTATGTTATAGTTAACATAAAAAGTTTAGTCAACGTTTCCATTTTTGTAGACTAAACAAAAATACAAAATACTTTAAAATCAGTAAAATTTGCTGGAGTGTACCATATTCCCCTTAGGACTCCCAATCAGTGTATCCAAGTGTTTAATTCTAAAATTTATAGAACAAAGAAAAATATTTTTAAAATAAGAAATAGAAAAATAAACATAAGATTCAATCAGTTTAATTATATTTCCATTTAATTACAGTAACATTTATTGAGGTCTAACTGTGTGTCTCCACTATGAGAAGTGCTCTAGAACTTTAAATTCACAATATTACACTGACTATATTCATACAACAGAATGTGCTATGTGCTTTTATAGAGTTATAAAAAACTGTTAAGAGAAGGCTCAGTTTTGAACTGGTTAAAGGGAGGAAAGGTTAAGAATACAGTATAAAACAGTAGCTAATAAGACAATTACATTTCCTCTAGAAAGTAAGTAGTAGAGATCATAAATCAAGGTTACGTAATGTTGAATGGAAAGCATTTTGTATATGCAATTCCATCTGTGTCTATAAATACATTGCTACAAAATAAATCAGAAGGTGGGGCATTATAAAACAGTTAATAGAGTTCTATATGAATCTGACCAAGAATCAACATCAAATAAATCATAGCTTTGGCCATTAATGTCATAAGAACAAATATGCAAGAATTATATGCTCATTGTTCAAGTTAAGCTAACAGGAGCCCTACTCTTATCATATCTTTTATACTCTTCCCCAGCCCCCACACTCTATATACAAACATACTTGGGCCATACAACTGTCATGAACAAATAGAAACTAAAGACTGTTCTGTTCTAGATATTGAGGGAGAGATTACAATGATTAATCAAATCTGAAATAGGACCCAGTTTGGATAGGGAAAAATTTAATTGAAAAAATAAAACTAAAATTGTAGAAGAAAAAACAGATACAATGCCCTGCCCCTACCTACAATTTTGTTTTTTTTAAATATGAGAAGATCAACAAATTGCACTCCTTTCTCTGTATTTTATTTCTTGGTAGCAGTACTCAAAGTTTGCTTTTAAAAAGGTTAGATGTATTTAAAATTGCTGTTCAACAGTCCTTAAAGTATAGAGGCCAAGCATCGGAGTGAGCCAGGCATTCTGGGTACCAAGGGTGGTAAGGATCCCTGGCTGGAAGAAGGAAGGGAGACAGGAGATTAACACAGACCCACGAGTTGAGTAGTCATTAATTTATCATTATCCAGCTGTCTCCCTTGAAATTGATTATGGTAAAAATTAATCAATAACTTGCCCATTCAAAACTCAGCATTAGGAATAAAATAATTACAGCAAGTCTAGTTTCCCTGACTCTCTTGGTTACAAATACTCTACTTTCCTGTGAGGCTCAGTCGGGGACTATGGCAGTGAGATTGCCGGAGGCAGAGTCCCTGGAATCTAAACCCAGTTCTGTCTTTCGCTGTCCAGTTCACTTTGAGTAAATTACTTAACCATTTTAAGCCTCTGTTTCTCTGTCTAAAAGATATGAATACTGTATTAAATTTTTACTTTTTTCAGAAATTAAAAGAAATATGTAAAATTACAGCAAGTGAATGGCGCTTAAGTCATAAAATCAATGAATCATCAGCTTTCAAGAGTAGATTGGATGTGGAGACAGAGAAAAGACATTAATACTGTCTGCTCTCCTCTTAGATTATATGAGCAGATGAATGATGATGTCGTTTCCCAATATAGTGAATACAAAGAGGTACAGACTTGGGTTGAGGAAGGGCGGGAAGAGAAAGATGATTCTAGTTTTAGGCATGTTGTGATTAAGGTGCCTGTTTCAAGAGGCACCTTTCACTGCCTAATCCACCCACATCCCTTTCTAAGGAAAACTGCATTCAACATGTTTCATGTGACTTTATGCCCTGCCCACTACTTACTCAAGACCCGTAAACCTAGCTGGAAAATGTGGGCTTGAACAATTAGACCACTCACTAAAAAGTTGGGAATTAGTCATTAGGCTAATTAGAGGAATACACAGTTTTCAATGGCTGAGAGAGCTGTTTGAAGCCATATGGAAATGAGTAAGCTAAGAAAACCACTAGAGAAAAAGAAGATAATGAAGCAAATATTGAGATGATGGATGAATGATAGGTAGATAGATAGAGATGGATAGATAGATAGCTTCCATTCATTAATTTCCAACTTTTTAAATTCTGGGTTCTCAGTGAGGTCTAACTGTACTTGTGTTTTTACTTTTATCTGTGATTGCATTTTTACAATAAGCTTCTTTTGCAACTACATATGTCCTGACTATAACACTATGGGTAAATTCATCTATTTAGTTGGTGTTTTCTGCTTTCTGTAGTCCCAAAGGACTTTAATACAGTTACTATGACATATGCTCAATAAAATACAAATTAACTATTTTAGCAAGCTTAGGGTGATGATATTACAGAAAAGTTCATACCATAATCAAGAACTTTGAACTCAGATGTGTATTTTCCTCATTCCAGGGTTGACCTGGTGTGAAGGATCATATTTATTTTATAGATTAGGGAAGTATGTGTCACTTATTCTAGTCCCCCACCCAGAAATCCAAGAAATTGCATCACTAAGCACTTTTGCTTTTGCTCTGCAAGTACTTGTAACATAGTACCATATAAAGTTTAACGATGAAAATACATCAAAGGATGTAAACTTCAGTATGTTTGAAGACCAAAAGTCACGTGATCATTTCACATTATTCTAAGTCTCATATTTAGTGGTCCTCATGTCAAATAGTCTTTAAGAAAAGGTAAGAAAAGTGAAACCTTCTATTAAGAGTCTAACTATGGGCTGGGCAAGATAGCTCACACCTGTAATCCTAGCACTCTGGGAGGCTGAGGCGGGCGGATTGTTTGACCTCAGGAGTTCGAGACCAGCCTGAGCAAGAGTGAGACCCCAACTCTACTAAAAAAATAGAAAAGAAATTAGCTGGACAACTAAAAATATACAGAAAAAATTAGCTGGGCATGGTGGCGCATGCCTGTAGTCCCAGCTACTTGGGAGGTTGAGGCAGAAAGATCGCTTGAGCCCAGGAGTGTGAGGTTGCTGTGAGCTAGGCTGACGCCACGATACTCTAGCCTGGGCAACAGAGGGAGACTCTGTCTCAAAAACAAAACAAAACAAAAAGAGTCTAGCTACATCTTCAGTCCAATTCCTCTGTGGTTCCTGGGTGGTAGCTGAGAGTTTGAAGTACATTGTTGAGTAAATTTTAAGGCAGACACTTCATTTGACTTATCTATCTTTACCCCTTGACAACTGACATAGTGCTTACCCATAACAAGGATAATTTAAACATATCATTAATTTGTTTTTTGTTAGTTACTAAATATATATGGAAGGTGGCATCTTTCTATTTACCTATTTACAGGAGGTGGTGTGTAATATGCTGTAATTTATCATAGAAAGGTTAGTGTATTTTGTAAATCACACTTTATTTTTTAAGGACTTTGCCAATCAAATATACATAGTCTACAATATATGTCTTTGGTTCAAATATTTAAGCAAGCCATTGCATCTCTTGCCTTACTTGGAACTCAGATTTAAGAGGGTAACAGTAGTTTTTGAGCTCATGGCCTTGGAAAGAGAATATCACTGAGGGTGAGCTGTGGGAATTTGAAGATATAGGAGGTCAGGGAACAAGCTCTCGCAGGACATGGGGACATTGTAACTATGACACATAAGAAAATAAATTTTGCTAAAGAAAAAATATATCGAACAAGATAATACAAGTGAATAAAAGATCTTGGAAATCTTCGTGTAAAAGTTCAACTCTTGATAGATAGTATTACTATGTGAATGCCATTATTAAGGAAAACTCAAAAGAATACTCAACAAGTATCAACATAATATCGCCCATTCAAAATTGTCCTTAATGGGTCTTTATCATGAACGTTATCAGGAGTTGCAATTTTTAGCCTGTAACATTGTATCTCAGAAATTTTTAAATCTCAGAGGAAATATGTGATTTCAAAAAGAAACATCATAATTAAGTACATTCTATTTAGTATAATTAACTCTGATCCAGAGTTTGAAAAACATGATGCCCATGGGACTTCCCCACATAAGGCTAGACCTCTGGTACATGGGAACTGTATAATGACCTCTGCGCATAGATGTGTAGACATTGTTTTAGAGAAATGTTAATTAGCTATTATTTTGAAATGTCTTGATGATTTATTGTAGATCTGAAAGCTCCTCTGTTTCATAGCTAAATATGACCTAATGCCATTATTGTAAGGAAAGGCCATTTAGAGGTGGGGTGAATATGTGACCTATGCTTTTCTTCTCTCATTACATGACTGATCTGAGCCATCCTGGGGAGAAGGTATAAAAATCCAAGGCATTTATCCTCTTGTGCATTAAAGAATGTCTGCAACAGGACATAGAATGGTGGAATTGTTCTAGTTTAGAAAACTCTTGGAATTAAACATGGGCTTAATTTAGCCCTTCAAGAAGAAGAGTACCAAATTTTCAGACTATAACCCATACTCTTAGCCCTGATGAGGCCCCTATCATCATCATTCTGACTCCTTAAAATTGTGCCAGGGTAAGTTCCCTGGACATACAGAGACAAAGAAGGATTTTTAAGGAACATTTTTCTCTCTTAGATGGGCACCTTTGTAAGCAGAACAATGCAACATCCTTTCCTCAGTTTATTTTAGTAAATGCTGCATGACACTTATAAAGCATTTGTTGTCAAAGTTATCAAGCCAATTCATTTAATATTTCCTTTCTTCCTCTTTACAATACTTACCCAGTGGGAAATGCAACACAACTGGCAGAAATTTAAGAACACAGCCATATAAATAATAGCAGGTACAAGAAATACTATATTTCATATCATGATTACATCTAGCAGTAATATGTAACTTTAGACTAAGACAGGTGGAAATCTACATGTACATAATAAGTTTCCCTCTGAAGACTGTGCAGCAATTATTTATGTGATGACACAAATAATACTCTTAAATTTCATGATTTGAACAGGCAAAACAATTTCAAGTCATTTATCATGTAGCTTCTAAAAGGCAACAATAAGACATTGAAACAGAACCATTATCACTTTAAACTTAATGATTCTAATCATGAGTCATGTGTTCTTATTGCATGGATATTTTATTATTCTGTATTTAACTGACAAATGTGTGAAGGAAATGAGGAACAAAATAAATCAACATTCAATGTTTATTTTATTAATATATAGCTCTCTCTTCCTTTAGGCCTCAGTAAGCAGTTTAAGTCTGTATTAAGAAACTTAAAAATGAACTGCAGTCTGGAGTGAGGGGACGGGCTGTCTCCTAAATTAATGAGCTGAGTGGGATTAAAGAATATGATTTCCTTCTGTCTTAAAAGCAAAGCCGTAAAGAAACACTGGCGAGTGTGCCAAGCTGGGATACTGTAGGGAAGTGGAGGCGGGCTCTCTTTAAAGATCCCTGAGGCCTTATAACGACTCCTCCTAATGTCCACAGCCATGATCACACAGGCCCACCTGCCTGTCTGCTGCATCCAAACAGGAGACATTCCTTGTTCCCTGCTTATTAGCGCATACTTACGAGAAAGGGAGAACTTCTCTCTAGACACGCCTAGAATATATCTTGAATATATCCTGATATAACTATTATTTGCAATTTACTGCAGGGAGAGAATTTGTGCTCACCAAAGGGACGAAGGAGTTTTCAAGTAATTATGTCTGTAAATATTTGTTTAATTACCAGCCATTTTCAAGAAATATTTGTTTCATGACTCAAAGGGGTAAATGAGGCACAGACAACGGAGAAAATGTCATAATATTGTTTTGTTGTTTTTTCAACTAGACAGTCTCATGCAAATAAGACAGGGTACTCCCACCAGAGACAAGTTCAAGCTACCACCTTGACCTCAACTGGCTTGAAAAGTTCCTAAAAATTTAACAATAGGTTCTTACGAGCTGGTGTGAGTGAGATCCAGCACACCACTGGTTACGTATATAGGTAACTGCGTGTATACATAGATAGGTAGAATGTAAGGTATCTGTTTATGTGAGAATGTTTTTTGAATCTCAGAAGACATTACTCTTTTTGTTTCACATTACTCTGGACATGAGTATTCTGAGTAGCCATTGTCTTTCTGTGATCTGTGTCCCAATATAATGAATCAAATTCTACCCTCATCAACTATGGACACTTTATCAGTGTTCTTTATTAGTTGGATGCAACTCGTTGGGCATAATCAATGTACAAACAATAATGCATAATTTTTAAAATTAACTAGCATATGTTTACCGTATACACACACATTTGGGTTGGAAATTCCTGTGATACCTGAACAATGAAAGAAATTCAGTACCATTTTATGTTAAAGAAACTGTATGTTTTAGTGACATAAGACATTTTATTATTTAGAATATAGCTACTATTCGCATTTCTTCTTAGTCTCATCTTTAATAACTCTTTTTCTAACTCACATATTTATTTTTTCTTGAGATGACCTTTGGCAAGGATAAACTTTGTAATTAAGGGTGAAAAAATATTTGAATTTTTTCGTGTCCAGAATAATTCTCTTGTTTTACTTGGCACATCTTTGAAACTTTTTAAAGTGATGTAACTTTTTAGACATTTAAAACATAATGTGGGGGCAAATATAATACCCAGCTAAAAATTACTCAGTCTGAACATTGAAGTTCCTCCAAGTAATTTAAAAGTCATTTCTATTATTACCTATATTCCTGCTCAGTTTTGTACAAGAACATTTACAAAGGCCAAGCAAAGCTATTTTCTTTTATTTCTAAGATTGAAACAGCCACTATACGTAATGGCAATGTGGAAATATAACATATAAAATAAAAGTGTGACTTATTCCTGTTATTAATTTATGCTGTTTAATTTAAATTACAGTGTTGAGAGACTTCTGCTTCCCAAAATATGAAGTAGACATAGTTTTTCCTATTCCTCCTGCTAAGCGCAGCTAAAAACCCTGGATCTTCTCTATAAAACGGCGTAATAGAGAAGAAGGTAGCGAGTTACAGACTTCAGTACCAAGGAATGAATGACACATTGGTGACTCCCCTTGGGTTTCTTTTGTTCTCATTTTTGCCAGACTAGGAGCTGAAGAAGCTGACAACCTATAAAACCAATAAGCACAGACAGAAAAAAAAAAGAACTCTAACAATAGCCTTCTCTCTAGTGAAACAGACAAGAGAGGGCAACCTGGCAAGATGGAAACATCTTAGACAACAACCACCTTAATTGAACCAAACACCACAAAAACAACTGAGCCATTCACATCCATATCAGCAAAGGCTGAGTGGGGAGCCTAGACTTCCACTCTTGCCAGCCTGTACTAAAGCATTCTAACACCCCTGCCAGTTGGTGTCAGAGAAGGTTAAATAGGAAGCCAGGACTTTAATTCCCACTGTGCAGTAACAGGGTACCTCCCAACTTCCTGCTGAAGTTGGGGTTCATGGTAGAGAGTTAAGACTTTCACCACTGCACAGTAGTAATAAGGCCATGCCCACTGCAGTGGGAGAAGCAACAAAGCACTATTGCTCCAGCCTGAAAGAAAACACTCACAACACACATCTGACAAAGGACTTGTATCTAGAATACATAAAGAACTGTCAAAACTCAACAGTAAAAAATCCCAAATAGTCCACTTAGAAAATGGAAAAAATTCATGAAAAGACATTTCACTGAAAAAGATAGACAGGGGGAAAATAAGCACATTAAATATATTTGATATAATTGGCCATAAGGGGAATGCAAATTCAATCCACAATGAGATATTGCTAAATAACTATCAGAATAGTTAAAATAAAAATGGCAGCAACACCAAATATTGGAGAGGATTCAGAAAAACTTGGATCAATCATACGCTGCTAGTAGAAATATAAAATGATGTTGCCACCCTGAAAATTAGTTTAGCAGTTTCCTAAAACATTAAACGTGTAACTATCACACAACCCAGCAATTTGTCTCCTGGGCATTTATCTCAGAGAAATGAAAACTTATATTTACACAAAAACCTATAAGTGGATGATCACAGCACCTAATTACTAAAACCAAAAACTGGAAACGTTCAAGATGTCCTTTGTTGGTTGAATAGTTAAATAAACTATGGTATATACATACTATAAAATGCTACTCAGCAATAAAAATGAACCAACTATTGATAAGGTAATGACTTGGATAAATATGCAAAGAATTATGCTAACTAAAAAAAGCTAATCCTAGAAGGTTACATACTCCACGATTCTATTTATATAACACTTTTTGCAAATGAAAAAATTATAGACAAGGAGAATAGATTAGCGGTTAATAGAATTTAAGAAGGAGGTGGGGTAAGTAGGAAGTGACTATGGTTATAAAAGGACAACACGAAGGATCCTTGTGATGATGGACATGCTCTAACATTGTCAGTATCCTGGTTGTGATATAGTGCTACAGTTTTACAATATTTTACTATTGGTGGAAACTGGATAAAGAATACATGAGATCTGTCTGTATTATTTCTTATAATAGTATATGCTTATACAATTATCTTAAATAAAATATTTAATTAAAAATGTTACAGTGCGACTGAGCCAGAAAGTATGAAACACAAATACTTTTACATAGATTCAAATACATTTGTGGGCAATATTCATATTATTTGCTTTAGTTTCCTGACTCAGGTGGAGACTCTTTTATTGGCTCACATTAATCTTTGATCTGCACATATAATGTTCTCTTGCCTCCTCTTTCATGCCACACAATCCTTTGTTTTTTTAAAATTTATTTCCCAGTTTAATAGTAGGTGTTACATTATTGACTTTCTTTCTGGAAAATATGATTTTATTACTTTTTAATTTCCTAGGACAAAAATAATAAAATATTTTCTATAAATTTAGAACTTTATATTGCATAACATCTATAAATAAACTTTACAAATTGTGATTGGAAAATATTACCTACTTTTTAATAGTATAGTATGTACACTAGAACTAACAAAAAGCAAATAAATTCTAGCAAAAAATTTCCCATCTATGCAAATAAAACTGGGCAGTTATAAGGATAACAGAGGCAGCAGACTATCTTAATTAAAATAAATACACCAGTTAAGAGAAAGGTAAGGCAAAATCTCTGAAATTCTCTAATTTTTGCCATCAACAGTTAATTTATTGCTTATTCTCAGTGAAGTACATGTTCTTCTCATTAATTTTTGTTCTTTGACCTTGACATGCACATATCTGTGCATCCAAACATTCCTACTATGTCACTACCACTCTTTGATGTCATCAATTGTAAGAGAATATATCACTTCCCACACATCCCATTTTTATGGTTTATTTGTCTTCTTTATTCTCTTCTTGAGTTTACAAAATATGGTACTATGTGATACAATACTCTTCCCTGCATTGCTTCCTTTATAGATTTTCTAAGAGTCTAGGTTTTCATTTCTCTAGGGAACGATATTCAAAAACTTGTTCTTGCCTCTTGTTATGTATGCATAATTCTTTCTTCTGTTTAAAGAAAGTTTGCCTGAGGGGGGGGCAAAGAAAGATGGCTGAATAGAAAATTCCATCAACCATCCCTCTGCATGAACACAAAATTCAACAGCTATCCACATAAGAAAGCACCTTCAGAAGAAACAAAAATCAGAAAGCCTTCTCAAGAAGGATGGGTTCAAATAAGCATGGATTGCAAAGATTAAAATAAATACCTAACTCTTCAATGTCCAGAGATTGATGAACATCAACAGGCATCAAGAACATTCAGGAAAACATGATCAAATGAACTAAATAAGGCATCAGTGACTAATCTTGGAGTTAAGGACATATGTGACCTTTCAGATAAAGTATTCAAAATAGCTGTCCTACAAGCTCAATGAACTTCAAGACAAGACAGAGATGGAATTCACAAGCCTGTCATAAAAATTTAACAAAGACATTAAAGCAATACAAAAAAATCAAGAAGAAATTATGGAGCTGAAGAATTCAATTGACAAACTGAGAAATGCATCAGAGTCTCTCAACAGCAGAATTGACTAAGCAGAAGGAAGAATTAGTGAGCTTGAACACAGGTTATTTGAAAATATGTAGTTGAAAGAGAAAAAAGAAAATGGAATAAAAAAGAATGAAGCATGCCTACAAGATCTAGAAAATAACCTGTAAAGGAGAAATCTAAGAGTTATTGGACTTAACGAGGAGGTAGAGAGAGAGAGTGTGGGGTAGAAAGGTTATTCAAATAATAGCAACAGAGAAATTTCCAAATGTAGAGAAAGTTATCAATATTCAGGTATAAGAAGGTCATGGAACACCAAGCAGATTTTACCCAAACAAGACAACCTCAAGGCATTTAATAATCAGTCTCCCAAAGCTCATAGACAAAGAAAAGGTCCACAGGGAAGCAAGAAAAAAGAAAGAAAAAAAATAACATTGAAAGGAGCTCCAATATGTCTGGCAGCAGACTACTCAGTGAAACCTTGTAGTCCAGGAAGAGTGGCATGACATATTCAAAGTGCTGAAGGAAAAAATCTTAACCCTAGAATATTATATTGTGCAAAAATATCCTTCAAACATGAAGAAGAAATAAAGACTTTCCATAATGAACAAAAGCTGAAGGATTTCATCAACACCAAACTTGTCTTACAAAAAATGCTAAAAGATATCCTACAATCCAAAGGAAAAGGACATTAATTAACAATGAAAAATCATGTAAAGGTATACAACTCACTGGTAACAAGAAGTACACAAATACAGAATATTCTGTTGCTGTAACTGCATTGTATATACTACTTATATCTTGAATAGGAGGACTAAAAGATAAACCTATCAAAAATAACATCAACTTTTTGAGGAATAGATAGTATAAAAGGATATGGATGGAAACAACAAAAAATTAAAAAGCCAGAGGGGGATAGAGTTAAAACATAGAATTTCTGTTAGATGTCTCTCTGCTTATTAATTTGTTTGCTTGTTTTTAAGTAGAGTTGTCACATGTTTAAAATAATTGGTTATAAAATGTTTTTTGCAAGCCTCATGGTAACCACAAATCAAAAAACCTACAACAGATACACAAAAAGTAAAAAGCAAGAAATTAAAATACACTGCCAGAGAAAATCACTTTCTAAAAAATGAAGACAGAAAGGAAGTAAGAAAGAGAGGCCACAAAACAATCAGAAATCAAGTAACAACATGGCAGTAGTAAGTTTTTGTCTCTCAATAATAACGTTGAATGTCAATGGGCTAAACTCTCCAATCAAAACACATAGTGTGGCTGAATGGATAAAAAAACAAGAGCCAACCATATGTTGTCTGCAAGAAACGCACTACACCTATGCAGTGAAAATAAAAGAGTAGAAAAAGATATTCCATGCAAATGGAAACCAAAAAAGAGCAGGAGTAGCTATACTTCTATTAGATAAAATAGATTTTAAGACAAAAACTGTAAGATCATTATATAATAATAAAGGGGTTAATGCAGCAAGAGAATATAACAATTCTAAATATATATGCACCCAACACTAGAGCACCCAGATACATTAGGCAAATATTATCAGAGCTAAAGAGAGAGATAGACTCCAATACAATAATTGATGGAGACCTCAACACTCCACTTTCAGCATTGGACAGATCATCCAGAAAGAAAATCAACAAAGAAATATGGAAATTAACCTGCACTATAGACATAGTTACAGAATATTCATCCAATGGCTGCAGAATACATGTTCTTCTCCTCAGCTTAAGGATCATTCTCAAGGGTATATCATAAGTTAGGCAACAAAACAAGTCTTAAAAAATCAAACATATTTGAAAATATCACATATTTTCTCTGAAAACAATGAAATATAATTAGAAATCAACAACAAGAGGAACACTGAAAACTATACAAGCACATGGAAATTAAACAATATGCTCCTGAAGGACCAGTGAGTTAATGAAGAAATTGAGAAGGAAATTAAAAATTTCTTGAAACAAATGAAAATGAAAACACAAGATGTCAAAACCTATGACATACATGAAAAGCTATAATAATAAGAGGAAAGTTTAGAGCAATAAATGCCTACATCAAAAAGTAGAAAAGCCTCAAATAAACAACTTAACAATGCATCTCAAAGAACTAGAAAAAGTAGAGCAAATCAAACTGAAAATTAGCAGAAGAATAATAAAGATCAGAGCAGAAATAAATAAAATTGAAACCAAAAAAAGAGATTAATGAAACAAAATCTTGGTTTTTTGAAAAGATAAACAAAATTAACACACATTTAACTTGACTCAGAAAAAAAAGAAAAGCCAAAGAAATAAAATCAGAGATGAAAAAGGAGACCCTACAAATGAAATGCAAAAATCCAATGGATTTTTGGATTTGACCAAGCAGTCAAAGAAGAATTAATACCAATGGATCATTAGAGACTATCATGAGCAACTGTATGCCAATAAATTGGAAAACCTGAAAGAAATGGATAAATTCCTAGATAGATATAATCTACCAAGATTGAACCAGGAAGAAATCTAAAACCTGAATAAACCAATGACAAGTAATGAAATAAAAGCAGTAATAAAAAGTCTTCCATCAAAGAAAAGCCCAGGACCCAATGTCTTCCCTGCTGAATTCTACCAAGCAGTCAAAGAAGAATTAATACCAATTCTACTTAAACAATTCCAAAAAATTGAGGAGGAGGGAATACTTTCAAACTCATTCTATGAGGCCTGTATCACCCTGATAGCAAAATCAGATAAAGACAAAACAAAAAAAGAAAACTGCAGGCCAATATCTCTGATGAATATAGATGCAAAAATTCTCACCAAAATATTAGCAAACCAAATTAAATAATACATTAAAGAGATTATTCATTATATTCAACAGGAATTCATACTAGGGATGTAATGATGGTTCAACATATGCAAATCAATCAATGTGATACATAATATCAACAGAACTAAGAACAAAAGCCATGTGATCATTTCAACTGATGCTGAAAAAAACATTTGATGAAATTCAACATGACTTCATGATGAAAACTCCCAAAAAACTGGATATAGAGGGAACTTACCTCAACAAGGTAAGAGCCATGTATGACAGACCCACAGTGAGTATTATACTGAATGGGAAAAAACTTACAGCTTTTCCTCTAAGATATGTAACAAGACAAGAATGCCCGCTTTCACTACTGTTATTCGACATAGTACTGCAAGTTCTAGTTAGAGCAATCAGAAAAGGGAAAGAAATAAAAGGCATCCAAATTGGAAAGGAAGAAGTCAAAGTATCCTTGTTTGCAGATGATATAATTTTATATCTCAAGAAACCTAAAAGCTCCACAAAAAAACTATTAGAACTGATAAACAAATTCAGTAAAGTTGCAGGATACAAAAATCAGTGACATTTCTATATGCTCATAGTAAATAATCTTAACAAGAAAGAAAGTAATCCCATTTATAATAGCTACAGATAAAATAAAATATCTAGGAATAAACTTAATCAAAGAAGTAAAAGATCTCTGTAATGAAAATTATTATCTAAAACACTGATGAAAGAAATTGAAGAGGAGACAAAAAATGGAAAGATATTCCATGCTCGTGGATTGGAAGAATCAATATTGTTGAAATGTCCATATTACTCAAAACTATCTACAGATTCAATGCAATCCCCATTAAAATACCAATGACATACTTCACAGAAATAGAAAAATAACTCTAAAATTTATATGGAACAACAGTAGACGCAGAGTACCAAGGCCATTTTGAGCAAAAAGAATGAAACTGGAGAAATCACATTACCTGACTTCAAATTATACTACGGAATTGTAATAACCAAATCAGCATGGTACTGGCATAAAAACACACACGTAGACCAATGGAACAGTATAGAGGACCCAGAAATAAATCCACACATCTATGGTAAATTTATCTTCAACAACTGTGCCAAGAACATACAGTGGGGAAAGGACAGTTTCTTCAATAAATGATACTGGGAAAACTGGATATCCACATGCAGAGAATGAAACTAGACCCTTGTCTCTCACCATATACAAAAATTAATCAAAATAGATTAAAGACTTACATCTAAGACCTGAGACTATGAAACTACTAAAAAAAAACTTCGGGGAAATGCTTCAGGACACTGATCTGAAAAAGGACTTCTTCAGTAATACTCCCAAAGCACAGGCGACCAAAGCAAAATTGGACAAATGAGATCACATCAAGCTAAAAAGCTTCTGTACAGCAAAGGAAACAATCAACAAAGGGAAGAGACAACACATAGAATGGGATAAAATATATTCAACCTACCATTTAACAAGGGACTAATAACTAGAATATATATGGAGGTCCAACAACTCAATAGTAAAAAAAATCAAGTAATTCAATTAAAAAATGGGCAAAGTTTCTGAATAGACATTTCTCAAAAGAAAACACACAAATGAATGACAAGTATGTGAAAAAAATGCTCAATATCCTTAGTCATCAAAGAAATGCAAATCAAAACTTCAATGAAAAATCATCTCACTCCAGTGAAAATGACTTTTATCAAAAAGGCAGGCAACAGTAAATGCTGGTGAGGATGTGGAGAAAGGAGAATGCTTGTAGACTGTTGGTGGGAATGTAAATTAGTGCAGCCACTGTAAGGAACAGTATGGAGGTTCCTCAGAAAACTAAAAATAGAACTACCATATGACCCAACAATTCTGCTGCTGGGTATATATCCAAAGGAGGGGAACTCAGTACATAGAAAAGATATCTGCATTCCCATGTTTATTGCAGCACTATTCACAATAGCCAAGATTTGGAATCAACCTAAGTGTCTATCAGCTAATGAATGGATAATGAAATTTTGATACATATACTCAATGCAATATTTTATAGCCACAAAAAAGAATGAAATCCTGCCATTTGCAACGACATGGATGGAACTGGAGAACATTACGTTACATGAAATAAGCCAAGTGAATCTCACATATTCACTTGTGTGGGAGCTCGATATTAAAAAGAATTGCTCTCATGAACACAGAGAGTAGATGGTTACCAGAGGTTGAAAAGGGTGGTAGGGAGAAAGGGATAAAGTAGGGATTGTCAATGGGTGCAAAAATATAGTTAAATAATTAGATAGAATGAACGATATGGGATAGAACAACAAAGTGACTATAATCAACACACTAAGTTAGGGCATGCTTTAAAATAACCAAGAGTGGAATTTGAATATTCCAACACAAAGAAATGATAAATGTCTGAGGTGATGGATACCCCAATTACCCTGATTTGATTAATTCACATTGTATGTCTATATCGAAACATCACATGTACCCTATAAAGATATACAATTATTATGTACCCATAGTAATTAAATATTTTTAAAAAATAGAAAATAAAATTAAAGAATGTGTATTAGCCAAAAATGGACAGGAACCTCTGGTAAGTCACAATTCCACATATTATATTAATAAAAATGAATTGTGAACATTTCCAGCACTATATGTTGAATTGTAAATCAACTAGCACACCGATATCCTGTATTACCTTAAGTTGAAATTGATACCACATGAGTCTGGAATAAGATTATAAAGGCTAAACTAAGAATAATCACTGAAACATTAGTTCAGATGTAATTATTTAGACCCTGGCATTTTGCAAAGATGGTTTAAAGCAGTTATAATAATAGCATTAAAGTCAGAGTAAATGAATTTAGTTAATATATCAACTGTGGTTAAACAGAACCAGGAATTTTCCAGGAGCCTAGGAAAATAAGTAATCCTGAAAGGGCAGGAAAGATTGGAAAAACAAATTCTTGGTACTATACTTTTTAAGAAGATGTTTTCATGTGGTAAAACCAGATAATTTACACTTAAATGACAGCTCCTATATTCAAGGCAAGATATACCACGAGTGGCATCTTTAACTAGCAGAGACTCCTTGGAGAAATGTATTGAGAAATATTCTGAGGTTAAGTTGGGGCACTACAGAAACTACAGCATGATTAATAAATAACGTCTGCCATAGACTCCAGCATGGACAGAGGCAGCACTTACATCTTTTATTTGCCATCCATGATAGCCCAGCGATTTGCTTCATATATGAGAAAATCAAGGCTCATATAATGTAAATTTTTCAAAGTCACATTTGAAATTTTATTTGATTTAGCAAATCAACAAAAACGGGAGATTGTCATCTTGATATTATAGAAAAGCTAGATATTTAGGGGTATTTTATGGATTCAATTTTATAAGAATTCAAAAATTAACAAACATCATATTGTAGGTTATCCGAAGTATTATAATTATTATAGTATGGAAGGCAAAAAGAGAAATTTCATGTGGAATGAGATTTTGTTGAGAATTTTTGAAGGATTTAAGTGTAAAAAGGTCATAAATTCCTTGAGGTCAGGTTTTATGTCTATTTATCCTTTTATTTCACATATTGTCTTGGACATAGTAGGTGATCAATACATTTTTGTTAATTGATTACTGAAAAGAAGGTAGAAAATGAGGAAGAAAATGAAATATTTGTGTCTGAACTAACAGAATGGGAGACAAATTAGGAGAGAAGAGAAATATCAGCTATTGCTTTGTGAAGGGCTTTTCTAATCTCTGCTTCTTTTCCCTCCTCTTCTCAAGATGCTTGGCATTTAACAGTTCAAGAATCCAGGGCCACTGGAAAAAATTATTTCATTTTTATTTTCCCTGTACTCTGATCTATGCTACAAATAATCAGTAGCATTTCACCAGTTCCTAATAGATACGCATACAGGTCTTCAAAAGATGTTGAGTGAAGGAGCGGGAAGTGATAGTATAAAGGGAATGGGCTATTTTTATTTAAAAATTCTGCTTAGAGTTTTGCGGTTACAGGCTTTATCAGTGGCAAAACAAATTGAGGCAGCTGTTGCATTTCATTGTGGATACAGTGAACAAACACAGTTTTGTTTAAAGAGAACGGTCTTTTATTTCTGTGTGTTAGGTCATTTGGCAGGAGGAAGGTCCCGGGGAGCTCTAGGCTTGTTATGTCCCTCTCCTGAAGATGGGTGCATGGTGGAAGTTTAAACTGCTGGATCCTCTCTCTCAAGCTTGCTATTATTTTTCTTTCCTTCTTTTTTTGATATTTAAAATCGATAGTGTTAGTCTTACCTTTAGGATGGATAAAAGAGTAATTTTCTCCTTTTCCAACAGGAAACAGTATGTGCATACAGCTCTTACAGAGGGTCCCTGTCACTCTCTCCTCCCCAGCATGGGCCCTGGCATCTCCATCGTGCACAGGACACCCTCATTGTTCACAGTCAGCCTTCCCCAGCCATATGCCTCCCCACCACTCTGACTGTGAGGTCCTTGTCCTAAAGATGAGGGAGCCAACTCAATGTCTTATAATCTCTTTTCCAGATCTGACAGCCCAAGTTAGGAGTTTTGACTGGCAATAATTCTTTCAAATATTTATTTCTTTTTTTTTTTGCCAAGAATAAATCCTACTAGAATATCTGATGTATTAGAACTGTTTTATAACATATATATATTTGACATTTCTTTTTCTTTTAAATTTCAGAGTATTATAGGGATACATTTTGGTTACATATAATGCCTTGCCTCGCCCAAGCCAGAGCTACAAGCGTGCCTCTCCCTATACAGTGTGCTCCACATCCATTAGTTGTAAGTTTACCCAACCCCACCCCCCCATCTGACCAGCACCCAGTCAATATTACTTCCGTGTGAGCACCTTAGTGTTGATCAGTTCATACTAATTTAATGGTGAGTACATGTGGTGCTTGTTTGTCCATTTTTGTGATACTTCACTAGTAGAATGGGCTCCCGCTCTGTACAGGATAATACAAGAGGTGCTAGTTCACCGTTGTAAATACTTCTCATAGACACATAAATAATATATACTGGGAGGGGGGAGATATTTTAAAAGGTAGCAATTGAAATATTTTCTTAACCCTTTACATTGTTTAATCATACTTGTCAGAACTGCTACAGTCTGAAAATTCTTTATTTATTGTATTACAATATTGACCTAATGATGAAGTCAAATGTTATCAGCTTTGCAGTGTAATAAATCAGCATAAAATATAATTTTAAATTTAATAAGTGTATTAAAGAGTATGTTGTGGGGATAAAGATACTAATAAAAAGAATCATGCCATTAAATGTATTATTAACAGGGATAATTTTCCTCATTTAATTCATAACCGTCACAAAACACGTAACTCAATTAATGAACCCATTTCCTGAACTCCAGGGAATTTTGAAAACCTCTCAATTCAATTACTAAAATGCTCAGTGAGATTCAGACTGAATTCTTGTTCTTTATTCCAAGAGCAAATAATATATTGGAGCAAACAAGAAAGAAAGGGGTTAATTAGTATCCGATTGAAAGTTCCTATACGTACATCCAAACAATGAAACTTGCTGCTTTTTTAAAAAAATAATATAAAATAGTCTAATAAGCAAATTTGTACAAAACACAGAAAATGAGACTGAAAAAGACGGATAATTAAATAACCAAGTAGCAAGTGAATAAATTACTTCAACATATCAGGCAAACTTTTTTTTAATAAAGAAGGCTATGCCTTAATCATTGACTGCTAACAATGAAATTTGTCTCTATATTTTACACAAATGCTTGAATTTCATATATTGTGATTCCTACCAGGAAAACAACATTTTCTTTTAATAGAGAAACACCTGTGATTAAGGTTTACCACGTATCATTTAAAAAATTATTTGGGTATTGGAATTTGACTATAAATCAAAAGATAAAAGATGAGTTTCTTGTGTTTTTAGGTTAACTATTAATACTTCAAGGAACTTAGAATCTTTCAACAGTAGCTGGATGCTTTTTAATAGATAATGTGTATTAATTCAGCAGAAAACAATTCTTTTGAGTTATTCCCAGTAGTAATAGATATGACATATTTTTTCTCAATTGCAGGATAAGAAAAAAGCAATAATGTAGAATCGGCATTACTAATGCAACTCTTAAATGACAAAGATTTTCATGTAAAGAGGAAACAAGTTGTTTTGCCTCAGCTTGAATACCCAGCTTGAATAGACTGTTTTCCCTGGTAAAGTAGACTCAGTTGATAGAGTGTAGATTTCTAGAAGGTGGAAGAATTTAGAGACATCTCAAAAATGCTCTCTGCTGTGTTTTCCCTTTTGCTATTCTCTTCATTATTTTTCCTACATAAAACAATTCTTTGGGTAGAGAAATAACCATGGAGTCTTGGTTATATCCAAGTCTTGGTTATGTCCTCCTCTTGATTTGTTTCAATCTCTTTAGGTTATTTTTATTTCCCCTCAAGGGATTTGTGGAAATTCTTTGAATTAGATTAATTGCTGTCCTTTTTTTTTTTTCTGCTTGTGATTCCTTGAAGATTAGCGTGACCCTTCATCCAGCCTGTTTTCCACACAGACTTTTTGTGCTATTGAAAGAAATGTGTCTTATAAACATGCCTAGAGTTGTTGCTAATAAAACCTTCCCATAAACACTTAACTATTTATTTTCAGTGAGTCTGGTTTCTTGTCTAAAGTACTCTATTCTTTTTAGCTGGCAGATTTAAATAATTAAATTTGATAATCAATAAATTTTATAACCAATAACTAAATTTGGTGGTAGTTTTAAACTTATTTTATTAAACCACATATTATCTACCATATTTAAGGTAAAAAAATTCCAAATTCAGCAATTTCATATTTAGATCTAATATTTTCTTCTTTACTTGAGAGAGACAAAATAATGGTCAAAAATTTGGGTTCAGGAATCAAACAGACACAACTTGAAATGCCAGCCCAGCCATTTGTTATCTGTGTAGCCGGCAGTAATTTATTTAATCTTTTTTAGGCCTCAGTTTCTTTATCCGAAAAGTTGAGATATTTAATAGTGTGCATTGCATTAAATTTTTGTGACTATTGAAGGGATTGATGCATATATAATGTTGTTATAGAGTGAATGCTCAAAAAATATTAGTGGAAATCATTATTAGCATTAGATTTAATTAATATTTTAACTGTCTTTCCCACCACTTTCTCTTTCCTCTTGAATTTCCTGATTAGTGTTCCTGGTTTACATGAACTGCTCTTGCATTCTTAGCTCACTGCATTTTCAAACATTGTCTTATCTGATACTACAAACATTAGGAGCTTTTTGGGATTTCCAAACAAGGAAATCAAGTTATATGATTTTTTTTCCCAAAGATCACACAGCCAGTAAAAGGCAAAGCCAGGACAAAAACTCAATAATCTTCTCACTATGCTGGCTTTTATGTCATTTTCATTGATGGCTTTGGACTGGCATCATTATTCTGAAGAAAGTCTTCTCATTTATTATAAATTTCTATAATAGCCAACATTTATTTAATAATCAGTATGCATTTCATGTTATACAGCATATATATACACTATGTACTTCTATATACTTAACAACTCATGAAATTGACACTCTTATTGCCCACTTTTTACAATAAGAAAACTGAAACCTGGTAAGTGATGAAGTTAAGATTTGAAAGGGGGCGGTTTGCCTCTAGGGCCTGTGCTCTTAAATACTCAGCTGTACTACTTATTAGCAAATTTTACCGCACACTTTTACTACCTTTCAAACTTCCATTGCTCCTTGAGCAGTGAATTTCAACGTGTCATATGTTTCTTAAAAAAAAAATCAAAATCCAAAACTTTGCCTCATCAAAATTTGATGATTTGATAGAAGTCATTTCTTAAGAGATCTGTCCTCTCACAGGCTACGTAATTTGCAGAGCTCAGTGCTCTACACTGGGAAATATGTGACTCCTTGTTAGGAATTCTCAAGAATTTTATTAATAATTAAGAATGTGACAGTAGAGCATTAAATCAAGCGTGTGATGTTTTTCAGCGTGAGTCTCTGTGAGCCGACTTAGGTAGCATGTCCGTGACGTGGACCTTGGTCACAGGGCCCGTAACCCTGAATCTGGCCTTGCCGCTGCGCAACTGTCCTTCTGTAGACCTGCACGAGGCTCCGTGGTATGAGTAGGACAGAAGTGCTGGAGACCTTTAATTAGGTCTGTTTCAGAAGGAGAGCATTCTGAGGCAATGAGGCCCTTGCTGAAGCAGGACTTGAAGGGAAGCAAGGCTGCCAGGCCTCAGTCTAAATTGCCCGTACTGTAAAAATTGAGAAGTATGGACCACTGTTTATCTTAGCGGTCCAGAGTGAGATGGTAGTCAGGAAGTGGGGAGGAGAAGGAAGAGGAAGCTCTGGGGAACTCCCACCATTTCACGAAGAGGGAATCACCCTTATCTTCCAACAGAATGGTGGCAGAAACTTGTGAAATACTCCCATGTGCCTTCGTTGCTTGAAGGTGGGGGACCATGATAATTTATGTCTAAAATTAACAAGTCTGGCACTGGTTATTCAAATGCTTTTTGCCCTTTTAAAATTATAGACAAAAATAATGTTTTAATCTTTCTTCCTTCTAAAATAGAAAAGAACTGCATTTCTGAAAAATACCTGTTATTAATTCATAGGCTTTTTCGTGTACATCATCGGTATTGTCATTCAAGCAGTCCAAAATCAGAGTCGGTGCTTTTAGAATCAATTTACACAGGCTTAAACTCTATTCTTTCTCCTGACTGATTCTGTGACCTTGAGAAAGTTAAACTCTCTGAGCCTCAGATTTTTAATCTACAAAAAGAAAAATTTTAAAATAATAACAACCTCAGAGGATCATTACAAGCATTCAATGAATAAAGATACTTAATGCAATACCTACCTGGCATATCGTAAGAACTTGACAAATTACATAGACATCATTTCACGTAAATACAAATATATTTTAAACATACATATTTATATATATAAATATATTTATATTTTATACATGTATATATTTTTAAGTATATAATATATGTACCTACATATGTGTATATGTAAATGTATATGTATGTGTACATATTTTGAAGTTCCTCAGTTGTAGGCTCTCAGATATTGAAAAAGGGGACATGCACGGCTAGAAGGATGACTGTAACAGAGCTTTTGGGGCTTCTGCCTGTCGTTGCTAACTCAACAGTCAATTTACATAGCATTCAAATTGAATTACTACTGCCTGCACAATTAGGGTCTTTCTTAGCATAATCCCTACGCTTCACATCAAACAGACTGTTTACTTGAATATAATCCTCAGAAAAAGCTGGGTGTGCTTCCTGTCTGAAATGGTGATAGCTTCCAGGTGCTACTTAGAACATTGACTAGGATACACAAATTGTCATCTGTCTTAGACAGCACCTCTCTCTCTAATCCTTAGCCGCCTGATATATTTTTTATGTGTCTCTTAATTTTCATCACAGAAAATAAAATGAAAAAAACCTGAAGCTCTAGTATCATTTTGCTAGTACACTGACAGAACATATGTCCAGATTTCCCTCCAAAATATCAGTTTTATAGTTCCCTCAAAATTGTTTAAAACAACAGTTTGCTTATTAAATGTCTGATAGAGAATGCACCAAAAATTGTGAATTTGAAAAAAATGAAGAAAAGGCAGAGGCAACTGTATACCCAACATAAACAATGTTTGCTATTGCTTGTTGTCTAAGTATGTAAATAAATATAAAAATAAGGAATGCTTCTTTGCTGTTTTAGTAGTGGATAAAATAATTTGAACAGTAGTCTTTTCAAAATCTATTTGTTAAATCAGTTTTGTGTGAAATGAGTCATTTGTTTTGTATCTCTGCCTCACAGAAATTCCTTGCATGAAATCTCTGACTTAGTGGTTTGACTGAATAAATTATTCCTGGACTTTTGAATTATTAATTTTGGCTGCATGATATGCAAATCAGACTGTGCTAACCACGCAGCACTAGGTCAAAAGCTGTATCCAGTTGCTGGCAGTGTTTCTGTCAAGAGATCGGATCTTCCAACACAATGGTAAGCTGCACTACAACTTATGTCTCTTAGGTATACAAAGTAATGCCAGCCTTCTGTTGGAAACTTCTTTTAAAAGTCGCCTGTGAGCAATTAAGGTTTTAAGTAATGTTTAAATGAATTATTTATAAGTAGATGTAGCAAAAGAAACTAAAAGGAAGTCATTATTTTTACTTTTGCATTTTTTTGTAACCAAATTAAATGTCTTATTTTAATTGCCAACTACTATATTCATTTTACTTAAAGAGGTTTCTCATATTCTCTAAAGTCTCAGTAACTTATATTTTAACAAAAATAGTAATTGGATTTACTTAAATCAATATAAATACTTACGGAAAATAAAGTTCCTATGTCATTTGAAACAATATCATACATAATATTAATATTTTCATATTTAGAAAATAATGCATTAGAGGGAATTTTAAGCTGTCTAAAAATTAAATTTAGCATTTATGTGTGTAAAAATGACATCATTAAAGAATATAATTCACTTAGAGAAAATGGAAAATTGCAGAAACCATTGCTATTTTAATTTCTAGAGCTTATCATAATTTGTGATGTATTCTTAAAGAAATTAACAAACACACAATTTGATATCATATTATTACTTTTTAATATCTTAGTTTCTGGTGTAATTTACGGAATATATAAAAATAAAGTCATAAATATTTTATTTTTTCTGTATGAATATACATTTTTATTTAAATTGTTTAGTAATGAAAAAAGTAATTTGTTAAAAAAATCCTCATATTGCTATGTAAATTTGCCTTAAAGTTGCAGTTAAAAATAAAAATAACAACTTCACAAGTGTCTTTTAATTGTTATGATTATAAGAAAAAACAATTTAAAAGCTAAGAAACTATCAAATATATATTTTTAAACTTTGAAGTTTCATAAATGTACATTTTTAAAAGTCTGAATATATTTAAAGTTAAAGAAACATTATTTTCAAATTAATAATGAGTACTAATAATCTGCTTATGTAAGTAAATTAGATATTGCTTCTAGTTTATTAATTCTAACAAGTTTATAAATATTTTTGGATTGTGAATTAATGATTTCACTTTAATTGCCAATATCTTTTTTAAAAACCTACCTGTTAAAAATAATCCATCTAAATCAGTTATAATCTATTTATCACTACTTCCATTTTCTAAAAATTAAGAACATAACCACTAGAAAGAAGAAGAAAGAATATTAATTTTTCGTAAGGAAATTTTTATCTTCAATTGGGAGTTTAACTTAAAGGAAGAGCTTACTTTATCCATTTGTAGAATTGTGATGGTGATACAAAAAGGACACTCAACTACAAATATCATCCAACTTGGGAAATAATAAATGCTCAGAATGATAGGTCCTGCTGAACTTAAATTGGCCTACAAATATTGGACAACTTGTCTTTATAAAACCAGAATTTATTAATATTATAGACTTAGAAAAAAATTTAAGAATGAAACAAATGTATCAATGAAGCAGATTATAAAACATCATAAAAAGCATAATCTCATTTTTATAAATATAAATTTAAATAAATATTCAAGTACAGAAGGGTACTCAAATATTAGGAGTGATGGGTTTACAAATTTTATTTTTTATTATTGCCTATTTGAATTTCCTGAATGTTACATAATTTACATGAATTTTGTACATGCACTTAAAAAAATTAAAAAAAGAAGAATGAAGCAACCACTCTGCGAGAAGCAGGACAAAAGGGACTATTTAGTCATTCATTTTTCTTATTCCAGCCCTAGTATTCTCTGTCCCTACTATCCCTCGATCCTCAACTCTCTGTAAAACAAAAGAATTCTTCATGATTTTCATGTGGCCTCTAACTTGCTTGAGTGGAAGTCATAGGAAATCTGGCTTCTAGTTGTACAAGTCTTCATAGCTATATTTTCTTTCCATGGCAGTCACATCTTTCTGCTGCACGTACACTGCATAAGCTACTGGCATAAGTCAGTACCTACTAGGCAGAAAGATGAATGTTATGACCAGAAAGAAAGGTAATTCAAAAATGAAACAAATTTCTTGTCTCAAAGAAACTTTCTATATCCTAATTTTCATTTGAGTTGGTGTACCAGCTTTTTGAGTACCCCCCAAAATAACAAAAGAGTTCAGAACTGAGTCCTGAGGAGCTTCGATATTTAAAACTTGGGCAAAGAAAAATTAGGCCACAATGATTCTGCAGATTGAGAAAAGGAGAAACAAGGACATTGCTGTGTTGTAGAAGACAGGAAGAGGCTGCTTCCAGAAACCATGGACTTGAAAGCTACTGAGAATACTGTTAGAAATAATAATGAAAATAGACCATTGATCTAAAAAATAGTCTGTTGATTTTTTAAAAGTCCATTGAACTGTCTGCTTTAACTCTATAAATTTAAAAACTTATATCATCAAACAAATGCCGATTTGAGGGAAAAAGAAAATTCAGGTAAAACAAAAGGAGAAAGGACACAATAAAAACTATCTGAAATCCTATCACTGGGGATAAAACCATCGACACTTTGGTACATGTCATTCTAGACTGCTTATGCTTAATATTTTCAGGTGTAATTTCTTAATTAAATACCTTAATTTTAAAATTGATTCTAGAATATAGATATTAAATTTTGCTATATACAAATGTGTTTCTATACCACAGCAACCACTAGTACAATTGTAAATTTGAGTACCTATCATATATATGATATCAGCTTTTAAAGTGAACTAGAGCAATGGACTTGGAAAAAATATTTATAAAAATACTTTGTAAATAGTCAAGTGTTTATGTTCATCTCTATTCAACAAGAATTTACAGACCACCTACTATTTGTTAGTCATTGGGCCAAATATAGAAGATAAATAATAAATAAGACAATGTTGTAAGAAATGCTAAGAAGTTCAGTATACAATGAGAGCATAAATGGGAGTACCTAGTTTAGACTGGGTCAGAAAGACTATCTTGCAAAACCTGCACTTGGACTGAGGCCTGAAATAAGTATAGATATAAGACAACATATGTGATGGCCAGTGTCACAGGAGAAAAACGGCAGTGGAAAGAGATTCAGACAAAGGGGAGTGCACATTAGGAAGATCCTCTGTGTGTTCGTGGAACAGGAAGACAGAAAGATGAGCAAGGAGGGGCGTAATGCCAAGCCAGGTTGAAGCGGAGTACACAGGCCATATCATTCAGGCCTTGATACTCCCATTATGGATTTTAGACTTTATTCCTTGGACGGTGGAAAGATATTTAAATGTTTTGATAAAAGATGAAATGATAAGATTTTGAGTTGTTTTTCAAGACTGTGTGCCTGTAGTGGCAAAGATGGATTGAATGAGGGCCAGAGAGGATGTGAGGAGATAATATGATGTGGTCCAAGACAGAGATGAGAATGGCCTGTACTAGAATGGGAATGAGGGCTGTAAGGCAGTAGCGATGGATTTGAGAAACATCCAGACATTATACTCAACAAGACTTGGTACTTTATTCATTATTGGATTTAAGTTTAAGATGACTTCGAGGATATCGCTTATATTTCTGAGGTGAGCACCCGTGTAGATGGCAGAATCATTTACTGAGACAGGTGTATGTGCTGTAGGATCGGTAAGGAAGTTGGAGAGTTTAGAACAGGATTTCTGAAGGCAGAGATGCTTGTGAGGAAGCAATCGATGGCAATAAGTATAGACAACTAGAGCTTTTAAGACAGGTCCAGGCTGGGCTGGAAATCTGGAAGACAGATGAACTCATATAGGCAGGATCTAGAGAAAAGAGCCCAGAAGTAAGACTTGAGGAACTCAACATTTAATGCTTGAGCCAAGAAGGTTTAGGGCCCAAAAGAGCCTGCAAAGAATAGCCAGGGAGAAAGAGGGGAAAATAGGATATTGTCATGTCACAGAAAGCAAAGGAAAAGTGTTTCCAGAGATCATGGTATGAAACGCAACCCAGAAATCGATAAGAAGACTAGCAAAAAATAATCATTGGATTGAGCAATGTGGAGGTCATTTTGGTGGAGTGGTGGCTCTGAAGCCAAATTGGAGAAGATTGAAAAGGAAATGGGGTGTCAAGAAATCAAAACACTTAGTGAGACAGCTCTTTTCAGAAATCAAGGTACAAGGAGGAAAGGAACATGTGAAACCAGAGTGTTGTTTATGTCTGTTCCTTATTTTTAAGACTGACAAAATGAGAATGTTTAATTGGCTGATAATGATGATGTAGTTGATTGGGAGAAGAACGCTGAAGAGACAGAATAGAGCAGAAAATGGTAGCATAGGAATATTGAAGATTGGGGAACAAGTTGGATCTGGATTAAGACCACGAATGATCTTTATCTTGGTGAACTAAGGGGCAAAACCATTTGCTAATAATAAGTAGTGCAGAGTAAGTGGAAAAGATTTGAAGAGATTGGAAAAAAATATGAAAGGAGAAATGCAGTAAATTGCTGGCAATGTGAGAGAGCAGTAGAATCAGGTAACCTCAAAGACGGAGTGAAACCAGTCTGCTTGGCTTCAGCAGCATTCATGTGTCTGCTGCCTGAGGAAGTTCCCATCCAGCTTCATCTGGAGCTGGACTTAGTGGCTGGTTGCCACAGAAAGACTTCAGAGGCTCAGAGGAATTTAGGGTGCTTTAAAGTAAGTGATTAAAAATAACTTATCAAAATATTGAACTTACCATATCTATAATTCCATGAATTATTTTCATAGATAACACACTCTCAAAATACCAATGATAGTAACTGAAATAAACCACTTGAATTTGAGAAAAGTACATGAGTTTTCCAGATGCCTTCATTATAGCTAATTCTACTGAATTTTGTATGCTTCCCAGAAAAAGCAGTTGAGGTATATTTATTCTTATTTTGCTCTATTTACCAAAATACTATGTGGAAAGAATCATTTGATTGCAACTAACACCCATAAACCTATTTGACAAAGACATTTTTAGAAAATTTTATTTTCAATTTTGGTTTTCCTTTTCTAGAAATAAATAAAATTCAATATTTAACAAGGACAATCCAATATATTTTTCAGATAATTCATGCTCTTAAAATACTCTAACCAATCACAGTCTAGCTTCACTACAAGAGAGGAAATGACAAATTAGCAAGATACTTGAGGTTTGAATGAATCAAATTGCCTATTTTCATGGCCCAGTTTTAGAAGGCATTATAATAAAGATCTTTTACTACATGTATGACCCCAGCAAGTCTGAATATTGGTGTCCTCTCAAAATTTATATATCAGAACCTAATAGTATTATGAGGTGGGGGTCTTTTGGGAAGGGATTAGTAACCTTATAAAAATGATTAAAGGGAGCTGCCTTATCCCTTCTGCCATTCCTGTGAGAACATGGCAAGAGGCGCCACCTTTGATGTAGAGGGTGACCCCTCACCAGACACCCAATCTGCTGGCGCCTTGATCTTGGACTTCCCAGCCTAAACAATGTGAGAAATAAATTTCTATTATTTACAAATTACCTCATCTAGGGCATTTAGATATAGCAGCAAGGAGAAACTAAGACAGCAAGCTATTTAAGTTCCCAAGCCTCAGTGATATCATGTGTCGGTGAAAATAATAACAATCCCCACCTTATGCACTATGATTATTAAATGAGATAATCCTTGTAAAGTGGTGAGCACAGTGACTGGTACACAATAAAGTTTCGATTAATAGTGACCACTGTTATTAGTACTAAGATTTTCAATTTCATATTTTAAGTTTTTTAAAATTATGTTTTAAAACTGGAGTTATATTTTGCAAATTTAATAGGATAAGCGAAATTTTTTGACAATGTGAAAATACGTAAAAGCTGATAAAATAGCAAGATTTGAATTCTAAAAATCCCTATTTGCTCTTCTAGGTCATGGTTCAATTCAATTTAACTCAGCAGAATTTATCGAACAGCTGCGATATACTAAGGACTGTGGTAGGTCCTTGAGACCAACAGTGAATTCAAACCCCCCTTCCACTCAGTTTACCACACTTTCCCTTGGCCTCTTGGCTGTTTGTCAGGCCCTTCACATGTGTGTCCACCTTAGAGCCTTTGCATGTGCTCTTCCTCATGTCTGGAACACTCTTCCTCTAGATACAGATGACTCTTTGGCTTTCTTCATTGAGGTTTCTGTTAAAATGTCATCTCATAGAAAAACATCTCCCTTATCACAGATACAAAAGAAGTCACTCACTGCCACCCTCCATCCCAAAGCCCTCTAATATTTTTACTCTTCCTCGTCTTTATTCATAGCATATATCATTACATGACATCATTTGTTTATTTCCTGATTCTTCCCAAGAAAGTATAGGTTGCCAGAGATTAGGAACTTTGTTTTACTCACTGCTGTTATCCCCAGTGCCTGGAACTTATTCAGCACATAGTTGAGAGATACTCAGTAAATAGTTGCTAAAATAATATATTAATGACACATATGTGTATGTATATGAATGTGTGTGCTTATATGTGTGCATACATTCCTTACTACTGTAACCTACTCTCCGTAATTCACCTTTCAAGTGTTTTTTTAAAAATTATGTTCTGTACAGTTTTGCCCTTGTCACCGTCTAGTATTTCATCATTATATTTCCTCTCTTTTATCTAGGCATGGAATGCAACTTGCGAAAACTGGCTGGCAGCAGAGGCTGCCCTGGAAAAGTACTACCTTTCCATTTTTTACGGGATTGAATTCACCGTGGGAATCCTAGGGAATACCGCTGTTGTGTTTGGCTACCTCTTCTGTCTGAAGAATTGGAACAGCAGTAACATCTATCTCTTTAACCTCTCCATCTCTGACTTCGTTTTTTTATGTACCCTTCCCACACTGATGAGTAGATATGCCAACAGAAACTGGATCTACGGAGTTGTGTTGTGCATAAGCAACCGATACGTGCTTCATGCCAACCTCTACACCAGCATTCTTTTCCTCACTTTTATCAGCATAGATCGATACATGCTCTTAAAGTATCCTTTCCGGGAACACCTTCTGCAAAAGAAAGAGTTTGCTGTTTTAATCTCTTTGGCCATTTGGGTTTTAGTAACCGTAGAGCTACTGCCCATAGTTCCTCTTATGAACTCTGTTATAACTGGCAGCGACACTGCCTGTAACGATTTTGCAAGTACTGGGGACCCCAGATACAGCCTCATTTATAGCATGTGTCTAACTGTGTTGGGATTCCTCATTCCTCTTTTCGTGATGTGCTTCTTTTATTACAAGATTGCTCTCTTCCTAAAGCAGAGGAACAGGCAGATTGTTACTGCAGTGCCCCTTGAAAAGCCTCTCAACTTAATCATCACGGCAGTGGTGACCTTCTCTGTGCTTTTCACACCCTATCACATCATGCGGAACGTGAGGATCGCTTCCCGCCTGGGGAGCTGGAAGCAGTCCCAGTGCACTCAGGTCTTCATCAGCGCCCTGTACATTGTGACTCGGCCTTTGGCCTTTCTGAACAGCGTCATCAACCCTGTCTTCTACTTTCTTATGGGAGATCACTTCAGGGAGATGTTGGTGAATAAACTGCAGTACCACTTCAAATTCCTTCCATCCTTCAGATGAACCTGTGACCTCATATTTTTATTCAGAGAAAAGGGGGATGCTTATGAAACAGTTGTTTAAGAAATGCCACTCTAAGCCTGTTAGAATTTGCTTTAATCCTTAAACGCAAATTAGAGAGAGTCACAGATCTGACCCTGATTTATGACAAGTTGTACTCAGAGTATGTGAAAAGAATGGGATGAGGAGAATGTATTGGTTTCTTCACCTAAGAACTGAAAGGAGTTGAACTAGCACTATTTAACATTTGGTCTGTAAGTCCTAGGTTTAATAAGACCTTCTCAATCGTGCAAAAGGAATAGAAGATAGCAGCAAATTATCTGCATTTAATCGGTGGTTAGATTGTAAAAATAAAATTATTTTGACAGCATTCTTGATGTTATTCTTACTCATATGGTCCTAAAACTTTATGTGAGAATTGAATAGCAGAAGATGAAACACATGCTGGTAAATATTATTTTTTGAGGTTGTGCTCTTGAGCAAATTTAAAATAAACAGTAACAATGAATAAGAAAGTAATATAATGAGTTCAAGGATACCTATGTGATATTTGTTTATATCATGAATTGGATCATGAGTTGGAGTTGTAATTCATCAGTCTTTTTTTGTTGCATGGTTTCTAGTGGAAATAATCTTAATTTAAGTTAAAAAGAACCTAAAGAGATAATTCAACAAAAGGAGACAACACATTTGAGTTTATCTGTCAGAGAATTTATGTGTAAATGATTTTATTAAAATATTAGAGAGATATACCAAGAAGATTTGCAGAAATTTTAGAGTTATAGAACACAAAATACCCATCGGAAAATCCAAAGCAAAACAAAACAAAAGTGAATACATTGTTTTTCTGATGATTTTTCTATCTGGCATTTTATTATCACAATTTGACCATCAGTGCATGGAAATATATTAAAGTTCATTAGCCTTGGTGCTCTTGATTAAATAGTGAACTTTAAAATATATTAAAATCATAAAACCAATGATAATAGATTCACTGGGTGAGTTTTCACTTTTTTTTTTTTTTTTTGAGACAGAGTCTCACTCTCTTGCCTGGGCTAGAGTGCCGTGGCATCAGCCTAGCTCACAGCAACCTCAAATTCCTGAGCTCAAGAGATCCTCCTGCCTCAGCCTCCAGAGTAGCTGAGACTACAGGCATGTGCCACTGTGCCCAGCTAATTATTTTATATATTTTTAGTTGTCCAGCTGATTTCTTTATATTTTTAGTAGAGACGGGGTCTCACTCTTCCTCAAGCTGGTCTCAAACTCCTGAGCTCAAACGATCCACCTGCCTCTGCCTCCCGGAGTGCTAGGATTACACTAGCACTACACTCACAAGTGTGAGCCATCGCACCTGGCCAGTTTTCACTTTTGGAAGGGAAAGTCACAATTTTCTTCAACCTCTTCTCCATTTTTTTTGTAAGCACTGGAATAATTTACAAGGAAGGCTTTATCCCAGAGAGAGTAACTCATATCTGGAGTAAGCCTAGTTTGCATGGAACATTACATTAGACCATTGGAGGAAATGTTCTAAACAAAACACCTTTATGAAATTATTAAAATACAAGAGACATTTTCAATCTAGATCATCCCAGAAAGGTCTGTGAGTCCCACCATTTCATGCCACAAAACAAATGTAAGAGAAAAAGTGGATATTGCATTAGCTCTTTAAAGTCAAACAAGTATCACATAATAATTCACTGATATGTAACAAAATGTGTCCATGGTCTCATGTCTATGTCCCTTTCCTTGATGTCATTAGCAGTAAGGAGTGGGTAATGTGAAGGATAAAATAAGCATTACGAATACAGAGACATAAAATTCCATTGTCCTTCCTGTTTCGAGATATTATGGGGGTATTATTTAGATATTCCAAACTCCCAAAATATGCCCAGTTACCATCACTAGACTCTAAGCAATTGAAATATTATAAGAAGGTATTGCTCACAAAGGATTTCTTTTCTTACACAGTGCTAGGCTTTAAGATATTTTCTATTATAGCTCACCTTTATTATCAATATTTTTAAAATTTCAATATAATTTTATAACTGCCTAATAATAAACTGAAAAAAGAACTTCTGAATTTTCATACCAGAAAGAGCCATAGAAAGGGCTTTAGGAAGAAAGTATTTTCTTCTACAAATGTAGCAGTGTACAATTTAATTTTAATTTGTATTTCATGAGTGAGTTTTAATTTGTAAAGATGAAATTAAATTTGGTCCCTCATCCCCATTCCAAGAAGTGGTAGGGGTGGACTTTCTGATAGTGTGATGAAATATTTTGTCAAACCATAAACTCTTAAACATGCCTTGTAACTAAAAGGTAAAGAAATTTCATAGCACATTTCTTAATTTTTTTCTTGCTCAAATCTCTCATGTGGTGACTTAATCCTTAACAAACTAAAGGGGACTACACTAAAATTATAAGAGCTATTTCATTTGCCTTCTGTACTAGGTAATTGTAAGAATCACAAACAATAAACAGTGGAAATCCTTGTTGGTTTGTGGTTTTTTTAAAGGAAACAATCATTGGGCCTTTGTACCTTGTCTTTTAATTGGTTCCCTAGCGTCTTCACAATGATGTCTAAACTCTTTAATCAAGCATCTGCAATCTGAGCCCACCTGCTCCTTTTATGTTATCTCCTTTCACTGTTGCCACAAATCCTATTCTACAGCTGAAGATCACGGCTTCATTTCATTATATTCAGAACTTTCTTCACTTTGTACACCTGGATGCTCAGATCTGTACCATCAGTCATATAAAAATTCTAAGCACCTATCAATGTCCATCTCATCTGTCATGCCTTCTTAAAACTTTCCTTTATATTTCTTCTCTCCAAATCTGAAAGTAAAGCTTTCTGTCAATGGGGCTTCAGACTATTTTTTACTGCTATTTTTATGAAATACATTATTTTTGACCATATACCACAGTTGTTTAGATTCAAATCACCCTCCAAGGTCTGTGAGTTGAAAACTATACTTAATTTTTTATTTTCTTCATAGCACCTAGTAAGGTCCTTTTTAAATTATTGTTTATTATGAATGAATGCCTTATAAAACAAACTTGAGTTCAATGCTCCTTTTGCTTGTACATAATCACACTGTTTTCTGTCATTACTACTTTAATAAGTAACATTATTTTATATAAAGAATAGAGTGTATATACACAAGTACATGTGCCAGTTTCTATTGTACTGTTTCTTATATTTTCTCTATACTTTTGGGAATGGCTTTAATGAATGCTTGAAATCCATATCTGCTAGTTCGAAATCTGGGTCGTTTTGGGGGTTGGTTGATTTACTTTTCTCCTAAGTATGGGTCACAGTTTCCTGTTTCTCCATATGTCTAGTAAATTTTGATTGTATTCCAAACTATGAATAATATATTGTAGAGACTCTGGATTCTCTTATGTTCCACTAAAGAGTATCAATATTTTGCTTCATGGCTGAACGAAAACTCTAAACTCTTAAATCTCAGTTCAATTATTTTACCTTTCATTGAGTTGCTTGTAATCTACCCATCCCATCCCCTATAGTCCACAGGATTAGCTGAGAGTTGAATAGAATTTACACGTAAGATATTGGGTGCCCTTTCTGTGACCTCTCTCTTTTCCAATATATTCTCCCTTCACTTTCCAGCTGCTGAGTTCACCCTGAACTTGTCCTTTATTTTGTCATGCCAAATAGACCACAGATTACTTTCTGGATTTTAGCAACTCTCTGTAGCCTGACAAGGAGCTGCACCCAGGCTAAAAGGTATTTAAAAAATAAATATGGCTGTCACTCAGTGCCTTTTACTTCTTCTGAGTGTTGGCTCTCTTCCTGTGTCTGCCATCTTCTTTTATTCTTCAGAGTCTTCACATAGCTGTGGGTTTTTTTTATGTTGATAGAGTTTAAAGATGTTATTTGCAGGAAATGTGGTTTAATAGGACTTACTAAGCCATTACCAGAAAGAGAAGCTCTTTCCCCCTTAGAAGTAAATAAGCTTCACTGGATAATGTAACTCTATATCCTATACTAGTTTAAATTTTCACTCAGCGTTTCTCAAAATCTTAAGAGCTTACTTCATCTTGTCCATCTTTCATCTCTAGTTTCTGCATTTATTCATGCTGTCCACTTTTCCCCTTGTACTGGTTTTGATTTTAAACCCAGCCTCTGCAATGAATTTCCAAAAAAAAGGCAGTTAAGAAAAACACAATAATTTTACTGAAGACAAACATCATTCACTGTACATGGTCCTGCCTTGATGGCTCTCACCTCTTCCTCAGCCTAGGTCTCCACTTCTTGCCTCAAGAAGCTTAATCTAGCCTCACTTTAAGACCATAATATCAAACATATTTGCTTACCCCCGTGATCTTACCAGGGATTTTTTTTTTCAAGAAATGTAGAGGTGTCTTGGCCGGGCGCGGTGGCTCACGTCTGTAATCCTAGCACTCTGGGAGGCCGAGGCTGGCGGATCGTTTGAGCTCAGGAGTTCGAGACCAGTCTGAGCAAGAGAGAGACACCGTCTCTACTGAAAAAAATATAAAGAAACTATCTGGACAACTAAAAATATATAGAAAAAATTAGCTGGGCATGGTGGCGCATGCCTGTAGTCCCAGCCAGTTGGGAGGCTGAGACAGGAGGATCGCTTGAGCCCAGGAGTTTGAGGTTGCTGTGAGCTAGGCTAATGCCACGGCCCTCACTCTTGCCAGGGCAACAGAGTGAGACTATGTCTAAAAAAAAAAAAAAAAAAAAAAAAGAAATGTAGAGATGTCTGTAAAAGAAATTCTTACCTCAAATACTAAGGGAATTGAAATTTCTCCATCTCACAGATCTACTCATTTTTCTATGAGAAATATTCAAATTCTTCTGTCTATTGTTACAGGCAGGCAAGAAAAACAGTGCAATAAGGCTTAACAGACAAAACATAAGAGTGATGAGACTCCAAGTGTTTAGGCTACTTCCACAAAATGTGTGTGTGTGTATGTGTGTGTATATGTGTGTGTGCGTGTGTGTGTATGTGTGTGTGTGTATGTGTGTGTGTATGTGTGTGTGTCTGTGTGTGTATTCACTGCTAAGGTGGTTACTTTGAGCGCAGCATAGTTCCCTCTCCTTTCTCATGTCTCTCTTCTGTCATGTGTCATCAGCACATCACATATTCAGTCAGCAAATTAGAAGTAAGAGCTATTAACTACAAGTACTGAATATGTCAGGATATAAAATAACCCATATATGTACATATTATACATCATGTATGATATATAACATATTAAATGCACATATATTCCTATTTTATATACATGCACATTTGCAAATGTGAATGTATATAAAAATGAATAGAAATAGAATTTTTTTTTCTCAGACCTGCCTACCATCATTTGAAAGAGATTCTTCTTCATGTCCCTATGCCAATGTAGACAACAACTCAGTTGTCGTATCTCTGACCAGATCCATATGTTCAAACTGGTGGGAAAATTCCATGGTGGCCCTGAGTTCAAACCAACTTGCAGGTGTTTTGATTTCCATTTGCTACAGGTTCTTGTGAGCATACTCTGTTTGTCAGAGCCTTAGAGGAAAAGAAATATAATCTGTCAGGATTCAGGCACGAAATCCCACCCTAAATATTCAACACAAATAATAATAATGCACTTAGGTAAAATTTAAAATGTTCCAGGTCTGTTGCTCTAACACTTTATATATTTTAACTCACTCAACTCTCACCAAATTCTGTGAAGGTTACAGATGAAGAAACCAAGGCACAGGGAATTTAATGGCTTGCTCAAGGGATAGGGACCACAACTGCATAAAAGTTGATATACTGTAGGGTCATTTTTAGATCCTATTTAAGGATGTTTATTTTATAGTTTATCATATGATTTCATGCCAGTGACATCTTATAACACAGTTCTAAGGAAGACAATTCCAGAATGTTGTGCAAATGAGTGTCAGGATAGGCTCTTCGGTCACAGTTACATTCTGTTTACATGTGCAGTGTATTGAATTCTTTTATAATCTTGAACTTTGTCATATGGTATGGAATGCATGGATAATATTTTCTCAACATACAATATACTTGATATATGCAATGCATCGGAATAGAAATTTCTGTAAATAATGCCCAGGCATATAATGCTTATAATACAATGATAAGTCCTATGACACAGAATGCTATATGTTATAGTGAGATTCCCAGACACAATCAATGAGTCATGGCTGAGGTCATATTTTGTATAAATGCTAACAATATGGAGAATATTTTATTAGGAAATTTGCTCTTTGGTGACTTTGTGTTGAGAATAACAGTGCATTCAAATACAAAATTTGCTAGATTTATTAATCTAGCTGTGAAAATAATGATTTGACCTGATTCCTAACAACAGCAAATTACTATACTTTTCATGTCACTTTTAAATCTATGTAGAGCAATACTTTAAATATATAATGTCACATGGGTTATGCATATAGTTCACATAAGGAAAAGGAACAAGAAATGTGCTGTACAAAATTATTAACTTTGTTATGGTGACTCAGTAGACCTTCCAAGAGCCTTGCCACATTGATTGCATCATTATCTCCAATGAATTGATGAGGAAACAGGCTCTCCAAGATTTAGCGAAGGAATGCTACAGGCAAGTGTCTGAGTAGGCTTAGAATCCTAGATCCATCTGACTCCAAAAAAACATGAACTCTCCATAACAATCTCTTTTGAAATGAAGTCCAAGAGAGTGAAGTCTTATTTATAGCCACAGAGATATAAATAAGAAAGCTGTTTTACAAACCATGTAAAGTATCATTTTTAATGAGAAAAGACTGATGGAAAGGAGAGAATTTTAATTTTTTTCCTCCTGAAAATGTAGCTTTCTTCATTTAAGATTTTACTTTTGAGAATACAGAGAGTTTGAAATTAATTTAATAATTTTAACTTCAGAGTTTTTATCTGAAGCATGCTAAGTTAAAACCTATAAAAATGTATGTTTAAAAACTCTTCATTCAATTTCATTTGTGGTAAACTTTAAAATTATTATCATAGCATAAAAGGATGAGGGACTTCATTAGACTTAGCAGCAGACGCTGAAAGAGCTGACATCTCAGTTTACATTGTACACATTCCTTGTGATTTTTTCAATGGGTAAAAACTAAGTAATAAATATTTTTTTGTGTTAGAAAATCGGCATATCCTATAAGACTTACATGTGTACACAGAGATTATTACTTGAATCCAGTGTTCATTGTATCCACAGCTGAGATAAATACTTGTGCTGGGTGAATCATGGGGCAGAGCAGCATGTGGTCTGTGTCCATGAAGGGCTTTCCATGGGAGAACTCATCACAGTCAAAAACATAGTCCAATAGGCAAATTAAGCCATATCTTGTCTAGAGATAAGGCCTTCCAGGGGTGGGGAACCTGCGGCCTTCTGATTTCAAGTTTGTTCTTTTTTAAGCACCAAAGCAGGCAAGAAAACCTTCATCTTTCTCTGCTGCACCCTTTTAATAAAAGGATTTGTTCTTTAAAATTTGAATTCAGTCAAAAGGCCACAAGTAAGGACCTAGAAGGCCACAGGTTCCCCACCTCTGAAAGGAGATGGGCAAGTCTGAGTGCAGCGCAATGTGAGTCACTTGGGTTTTTCTTTTGGTCCAAGCCCCCGAGATTCATATATGAGTTCTGTAGATAAGAGTGGATGTAAGTTAATTCAAGAAGAGTTGTTTCATTAAAAGCTTTATAAAATATTGGAATACAAGTAGCATAGCTTTGTGAGAAACAATCCCCCACAGACCCCCCAAACCCTTAAATAGGGCAAGGTAAAAAAGAAGAAAGATTCTCCCACACCTAACCTTGGGACATCAAGCTATTTTGAAACTCAAACAGTATATATAATATTCATTGGCAATGACAGTAGTGCCCAGGAGAACTTGTGATGCCAGATCAAAGCAGAAGTAGCCATCAGAAGCAAAGTGGCTAGACAGAACTCCTATGTTTAGCAATCAAAGGAAAATGTTATGATAATGAACCTGGAACAGAAGATAAGGAAGCATGAGCACATTTGTGAGTATAAATAAGACACATCCCAGTGGCCTTACCTAAATACACATCAGAGTAGGATTTTACACATGCTGAGGAGGTAGAGCGTAAGTAAGAAAAAGCACTGGTATTCTATAATTCGATTTGTGTTCCTAAATTGATGGATCTGGAAAAATCTTGACATACAAATAAAAATTTGCTATTGTCTTAGTCCATTTTCTGTTGTTATAACTGAATACCTGAGACAGAGTAATTTATAAAGAATATCTCATGATTTTGGAAGCTGAGAAGTTCAAGAGCATAGTGCTGGTATCTGATGAAGTTTTTCTTGTTCCACCATAATATGACAGAGGACATCACATGGCGAGAGAGCGAGAGCATTCACGTCAGCTCAGGTCTCTCTTCCTTTATGCATAAAGTCACCAATCCCATCATGGAGGTCCTATGCTGATGACTTCCCAAAAAACTCATCTCCAGTCAACATATGAATTTAAGTATTAAGTTTTCAGTACATGAAATTTGGGAGAGACACTGTAATCAGAGCACTTTCTATAGAGAGAAACATATACATATTTAGTATATTTTAAAAGAATGTAGTAAAGCTTACTACATTAATCATGCAATCCTTAAGTTCCTATGTCACATTTGCTCATTAAATTTTGTCTCTATCAGGGACTAGTGGGATGTAATAAGCTCCTGAATATGTCATGGGTTTTAAACACATTCAAAATAAAAATAAAAATCACATTGTATACACAGGTAGAATCATGTGATTGGCAGTTTGCCACTTTTATAACAAATCTACTAATTAAACAAATATTCTTTGGATGTTCACTGTTTGCCAGAAATTTTGCTGTTGGTTAAGCTATGAATAACAAATGTTTCCTGCTTTTGATTAGCTCATGGTCTTTTAGGGAAAGCAAGCATGTAAACAAGCATAAATAAAGTGGTCAGAGCAATAATACAGATGTGTCAAGTGTTGCTAAAAGTACATGAAAAAGAGATCATAATTCGGCCCATTACGTTAGGGAATGATTTGGAGGTGATACTAATCCTACTGAGGGCCGGCATGGGGGGAGCAGAGCAACAGAGATGAGAGCTGAGGTATAAAGGCACACGCCTGGAACACGGGCACGTGCAGGCAAATCCGATGTCAGACTGCATTTTCAGATGAGATGATCAGTAGCCTCTCTCTGGTAGTATTAATAGAAAAGCAGCACACACACATGAGGCCGTCCAGCTTGCGATGTAGCAAACACAGAGCT
>CAUYSK010057886.1:0-18697 GCA_963575035.1 Avahi laniger
CACATGCCTGTAGTCCCAGCTACTCGGGAGGCTGAGGCAGTAGGATCGCTTGAGCCCAGGAGTTTGAGGTTGCTGTGAGCTAGACTGACGCCACGGCACTCGCCCCAGGCAAGAAAGTGAGACTCTGTCTCAAAAAAAAAATAAAATAAAATAAAAAAAAATGTATTAATTATGGCCAGGCATGGTGGCTCACACCTGTAATCTCAGCACTTTGGGAAGCCAAGGTGGGAGGATCAGTTGAGGCCAAGACTTCAAGACCAGCCTAGACAACAAAGCAAGACCCTGTCTCTACAAAGAATTTAAAAATTAGTTGGGCATGGTGGCATGCACCTGCTATCCTAGCTACTTGGGAGGCTGAGGTGGGAAGATCAACTGAGCCCACTGTACTACAGACTGGGAGATAAAGTGAGACTCCCATCTCTTAAATATATATATTAAAGAAAACTAATTTAAAAAAAAAGCAAACTATATAGCCAAGCACAGTGGTACAGGCCTGTAATCCCAGCTAATCAGGAGGCTGAGGCAGGAGGATCACATGAGCCCAGGAATTTGAGACCAGCCTAGGCAACATAGTGAGACCCCATGTCAAAATAAATAAATAAAAATAATTAAAATAGAGCTAAAGAAAAGCAAACTATATACATTATTTGTTATAACTTCATTTATCATGCAATGATTAGCTACAACTTAAAAATCTTAGGACACAGTGGCATGTACCAATAATCCCAGGTACTTGGGAGGCTGAGGCTGGATAATTGCTTGAGCCCAGGAGTTCGAGACCAGCCTGGGCAACACAGTGAGACTCCATCTCAAAAAAAATTATTTAAAAAAATTATATTATTATATATAACATTTTATTACATATTCAAGTATATTATTTTATTATATATTATATATTTTAATATATTTTTAAAAATATAAAGATGACACTATAAAGGGGCCCAAGGGAACTGGGACATGCTGAGCGACAGTCCTATACCTTCCCTGTGGGTGTCTCTGTTTGCCAAGACAAGGTACAGCAAAAAAGGGTGAATTTACTGTATGTAAAACACATCTTGACAAACCCAACCAAAGCAAAAAAGTTTAAGGATGAAACGTGTCACCTAAAAAGGACACGTGTAGCAAGCTGACAACACAGAATGAGCTTTGCTTCTGACCGTAAGATTGCCCACAGCAACTCCCAGCACTGGACACCTCCCACACGTGGAAACCGCAGGGAGGAAGGACACACAAGAGAGTATACGGTTCTGGCGGAAGGCCCGCGGGTGATTTCTTTCCTAGCCCTAATATCTGAGCGTTTGGCAATGTCATACATTGTTTTTAGAATTTTTTTTTTTTAACAGGATTGAACTTTATTTGCCCACAAGGCCCAAGCTGGCCCCCAAGTCCCCTCAGAAGATCTTCAACGACTTCAGCTGCACGTCCCCGCCCACCTCCACCAGGTGCACGCATGCAGGCCGCATTTGGTGGCATCCGGTGGCAGAAATGGTGGAATGGCGCATCCCCAACCATGGCCTGTGGGGCAAGGGGAGGGAAGTAGGTCTTCAGAGGCCTACGCTGCGTGGCCCCAGAGGAGTCACTTAACTCCGCTGGGCCTCAGTTTCCCCATTGGGAAAATGGGGCGGGTTTTAATTATAACGTCTTTTCGCAAATTCAAATGACATTACTGTTTAGCACAAAAACGTGCTTTGTTAGTGCTGCAGGTGGATGTTAGAATTATTATTTTGTCCATTGCCCGCTATGGGAGCACAGCCTTACAGACTTAACTCGCTTAAGGTCTGGGTGGTGGCTGGTCTGCGCCGGGCCTTCCACGAGCACCGCCACCCTTAGGGCATGGTTTTTAGAATTTTTATTGTTTTTAATTAAGAGCACCATCCCAGCCTTTCTAAGGCTACTACAGCAGCACCAAGGACAACAGGGAGATGTCAAGGCTACCGCCTTGACAGTAGGAGGAGAGACAGAAAAACCCCAACAGAGCCACAGTGATTCCACTGCAGTGAAATAAACAGCAACTGGCTCATGAGAAGAGCAGTCCAGGTATGGTGGCTCACACCTGTAATCCTAGCACCCGGGGAGGCCGAGGCAGGAGGATCACTTGAACTCAGGAGTTCAAGACCAGCCTGGGCAAGAGCGATACCCTGTCTCTACTAAAAATAGTAAAAATTAGCTGGGTGTGGTAGCATGCGCCTGTAGTCCCAACTATTCAGGATGCCAAGGTGGGAGGATCGCTTGAGCCCAGGAGTTTGAGGTTGCTGTGAGCTAGGCTGGTGCCACAGCACTCTAGCCCAGGCGACAAAGTGAGCCTCTGTCTCAAAAAGAAAAAAAGAACAAAGCCACAGAGAAGGAGACTCACTGCAGTTCTGTCGTCTCGCAGCTAAGCGCGAAAACACTCCTCTGCCCGACAGCAGGGACTGGCTGAGAAACCCAGGGGCTAACAGGGCCCTGGCTCACCACATGGCTGCTCGAAGGCATGAGGCCCAAACTTGCACCTTGTTCACAAGTTCTGGAGGACAAATTTCTAAAGGTTAAATTGCTACCTGGACTGTGCTGCCATCAGACACTGGATGGCGAGTCCCACAGTGGGACACAGCGCAGCTGCTGGAAAGGCCAGGCGCTGCTACAGGAATTGCTGTGAGAAGCTCTGCTAAGTGAGAAAGGCCACAAGCAACATGCACAGTGCTTTCCATTTTTGTTTCACACGTTCTCAATGACAACAGTAGCGACGGTTGTGTTAGGTGCCGCTCTAGCACAGGAAAAATTCCCAAGGCCTGTGAACCCAAGTGTTAACCTCCACCGTCTGCACATGCTATGTTATGTACTTCTCTACTCACTGGCTTTATTATAATGAGCATGTATTGCTTTTGTAATCAGAAAAAAATAAATATTTTTAAAAAGGGGACAAGTGATATACACATGTACCAAACAAATCCACAGAAACATGGAGAAGCCCTGACAATAAAGAACAAATGTTCACCTCTGCGTGTCACTTCACGTGGGGCGCAAGCAGTGGCAGGGAGAGAAAGAGGCAACGTGCTGAGATATTAATTACGTTCCTCTCCTCGTGCCCTGCTCAAAAAGACACACGAAATGACTCCACACTTTGGTGTGGCCTGGCAACTGGTTTTCAGAGCAATTTTGATGATTTCTCTCAAATAAATCAGTGCTTATCCACCAATTATTTGGTGAGATCTGGGTAACTGTGTCCCCCTGGAAACAGATCAGCACGAAGGCACAAAAAAAGGAAGAGATGAGAAAAGGGCTTGTGACTTCTGAATACAGTTATCTCATCTCAGTTCCTAAGGGAAGAAAATATTGAATCAAACAATAATAATAAGGCTGGGTACAGTGGCTCACGCCTGTAATCCTAACACTTCGGGAAGCCAAGGCAGGAGGATCACTTGAGGCCAGGAGTTTGAGACCAGCCTGAGCAAGGGTGAGACCCTGTCTCTACCAAAAATAAAAAAAAATTAGCCAGCTGTGGTGGCACACCTGTAGTCCCAGCCACTCGGCAGGCTGAGGCAGGAGGATCGCTTGAGCCCAGGAGTCTGAAGTTGCAGTGAGCTATGATGATGCCACTGCAGTCTAGCCAGGGCAACAGAGTGAGACTCCGTCTCAAAAAATAATAATAAAATAATAACAATGTTTACATCAGAACTCAAAAGGCTCAGCAGTCTGAGGCACTTGGCAAGCAGTTGTCCATGGGCAACATGCAGGGGTAGATGAGGTGAACTTAGGCCCCACGTGGAGGAAAAACCAAGAAGCACTCACTTATTTAAAGGCTCCGTGATCTCGAAGCCTATGCTGTCCGTCCAGCGAGACATCTGAGTTTACAGGGTGATGACTCTGAACTAGGCCTCGAGCGCAGAACGACTTGGAGATGCTGACATCACTAGAGCGTGGTAGTGAAACCAGAGAGACCAGGGTTCTAGGCCAGTTTATACCTGTGTGACCCTGAGCAAGTCACTTAGCTTCTCTGAGCCCCATCCATAAAGTGGAGATCGTAATAGCACCGCCTCACACAGTCGTTCTGAGGAGTGAATGAGATCCCACAGGAGACGTCCTTAGGACAGGGCCTGGCACAGAGACGGCCCTCAACCCCTAGTACATGGTGGGCGCGGATGTCAGGCAGCTCAGGCTCCGCCTGCCTCTGTGCTTACCACCTTGGCTTGACTCTGGACAAGTGACTGCAACTCGGGGTGTCCATTTCCCTAACTGTAAAACGGAGAGAACGACGGCACCTACTTCACGGACAGGAGTAAAAAGCTCAAGGACCTATTTTTATAAAACTTAGCTCAGCACCTGGCAGGAAGTAAGAGCTTGGTGAAAGCCAGCTGCTACGATCGCAGGTGCTACTGTTCTTTGGGTGGAGCAAAACGGAGCCTAGAAGTGGGGCAGAGGCTCGAGGAGAGGCGGAGGGGCCGGCGCCCCCACCACACCAGCCGTTCCCTACCGTCTGCTGCTGCTCCGTCCAGTTCACCTCGAAGCCGTCAAACGCGTGGCTCTGCCAATTCTTGTTCAGCTCTCGGATGACCATGGCCTCCACACGCTGAAGAAAGGCCGCCAGGCGGGGGGTGTCGAGCCGGGATGGAGGCAGCGTGCTGACCGGCACGGGGGCCTCTGTCTGCACCTGAGCATCTGCATGACTCCGGGCCTGGGCGGACGCTTCGGCGGTGGCAATGCTGGCCGTCTGGCAACTTTTCTGGGGTGGGGATCGAAACTAGTGTGACCGCTCAGCTGGACTCCCAGTATCACCTGCCAGCACACCCCCGCCCCACTGCACAACCCACTCCTGCTGCTGTGGGTCCCAGGCTCGCAGGCCTCTGTCCACTGGGTCTGCCCGGACCTTGTTCCCTCCTCTTGTAACCAGCCTGTCTTCCTCAGCAGGAGCCCGCTCTGTGAGGTTTGGGTTGGCGATGACCCCTCAAGTCTCCTATGTCCCACTGAGGGGGTTGCATGACCTCCAGCTAGCCAATCAGAACACTGTATCCCTCCCCAGCCACAGTGACTGGTTCAGGGGTGGCCATGTGACCCAAACAGGCCAGTGAGAACCCATACCAGGACTTTTGGCTGAACTATTCAGAGAGGACGCAAAAGTGCCGTTCCTGGAGATACGGACAGCTATCAGAATCATGCTGGCTTAAGCTGGGCACAGTGGCACTTGCCTGTAACGCCAGCTATTCAGGAGGCTGAGACAGGAGAATCGCTTGAGGCCAGAAGTTCAAGACCAGCCAGGGCAGTATAACAAGACCTCATCTCTATATAAAATTTAAAAATTAGCCAGGCATGCTAGTGTACGCCTTTAGTCCCAGCTACTAGGGAGGCTGAGGCAGGAAGATCACTTGAGCCCAAGAATTTGAGGTTGTAGTGAGCTACGATAACATCAGTGCACTCTAGCCTGGGTAATGGGAAGACTCTGTCTCTTAAGGAAAAAAAAGGTACTTATTGAGCATCTATTTGCCAGGCACGGTCTGGGTTCTCAGGATAGGATATAGCAGAAAAGGAAATGTGCAAGATCCCTGCAGCCTCGGCACTTACACATGGGAGGGGGAAGACAAAGAGAAACCCACCAAATACACGTGGTGCTCAGCACATGCAGAGGTGCAGAAAGGAGGGAACAGCTAGAGAGGCTGTCTGGATGACACAGCAAAGGGGGCCTCTCAGGGCGATGGCATCTGAGCTGAGATGTGAAGGACAAGAAGGACCTGGCCAAATGCAGAACTGTGGGAAAGTGTCATAGGTCGGGTAGGGGCACCAGGACAAACCCTATGGTGGAAAAGATCCACGTGCTCAGAGACTAGACTAGGCGATGTGCCCCGTGGGGGAGGGGAGGGGAGCATACTGGCCACAGGACAGCCTTCAGCAGGGCCAGGATGTCATACCACAACAGGCCACTCCGGCTGTTCATCACTACGAGAGGACTCTGCGGAGCAGAGCTGGGGAGACATGGGCGCCACCGCGCTGTTAGAAAGGTAGTGTGGAAAGGACATGATGGCCTCGAAATCACGGAAAGCAAGGCATCCCAGTGGCTCCAGGAATACTCCCTGAGAACAGGTAGATGGCGTGTCCCTGGATGCGAGGGCAAATTCAGGGAGAAGAGAACATGGGGTAGTTCTGTTGGGCCTGGTTTAGACGGAGATGCCTCTCACACACCCATGTGGAGGCACCGAGTATTCCAAGAGAGGTCACAAGGCTTTGGAAGTGCTCGCTTTGGCAGTACATATACTAAGAGAAGATGAGCGTGGCCCCTGCAGAAAGGATGACACTTTAAAAAAAAACAAAACAAAACACAAGGCTCTGCAAAACTTCCCATCAGAGAAGTGACCTGAACCACAGGACAGGAGGCGACTGCCTAGGGAGCATGCACATTGAAGAACGAACGAACGGGCTTGGGGATCGGAAAGTATACACTCCGAGCCAAAATGTTAGGAGACTGTACGTGAATCTCAAACTTATGGAAGCCACATGACGGTAACAGTGCGACTTGTTAACTACAAGGCACCGTTTCAAGAGTTTTACCTCCATCATCTCATTCATCCTCACAACCACCCTATGAAGTAAAATCTATTTTTAAATTACTCATGTTGGCACTGAGACACAGAGAAGTAACTCACTCAAGGTCACATAGCAAAAAGGTGACTGCAATGGAACTTGAACCCAGGAAGTCCGCCTCTCTTCAGTTTTCACAGAGACAGGATCTCACTATGTTGCCCAGGCTGGTCACAAAGTCAGTCTGACTCTTGACACTAAATTGTCTGACCTTAAGACAGTAAATTACCTCCCCACTCTGGTATCTTTCCCAAACACTCTAAAATCCCGGCCACCACAAGCATACCTTGTTTTATTGTGCTGCGCTTTATTGCACTTCACAGATACGGCGACTTTTTACAAACTGAAGGTCTGTGGCAACCCTGCATTGAGCAAATCAAGCGGTGCCGTTTTCCAACAGAATGTGCTCATTTCATGTCTCTGTGTCACATTTTGGTAATTCTCACAATATTTCAAATTTTTCATTACTATTATACGTGTTACAGTGATTTGTGATAAGTGATCTTTCATGTTACTATTATAATTGTTTTAGGGGACCAGGAATCATGCTCATATAAGATGGTGAACTTAACTGATAAATGTCATGTGTGTCCTATCTGCTTCCCTCACCAGCCATTCCCTGGTCTCCTCGGCCTCTCTATTTCCTGAGACAACAACACTGAAATTAGGCCAATTGATAACCCTCCAATGGCCTTTAAGTGGTCAGGTAAAAGGAAGAATCACACATCTCTCGCTGTAAATCAAAAGCTAGAAGTGGGCCGGGCGTGGTGGCTCACGCCTGTAATCATAGCACTCTGGGAGGCCCAGGCGAGTGGACTGTTTGAGCTCAGGAGACCAGCCTGAGCAAGAGCGAGACCCCATCTCTACTAAAAAAATAGAAAGAAATTATCTGGACAACTAAAAATATATAGAAAAAATTAGCCAGGCATGGTGGCACATGCCTGTAGTCCCAGCTACTCGGGAGGCTGAGGCAGTAGGATCGCTTGAGCTCAGGAGTGTGAGGTTGCTGTGAGCTAGGCTGACGCCATGGCACTCACTCTAGCCAGGGCAACAGAGTGAGACTCTGTCTCAAAAAAAAAAAAAAAAGCTAGAAGTGATGACGCGTACTAAGGAAGGCATGTTTAAGGCTGAGGCAGGCCAAAAGCCAGGCCTCTGACATGCTTGCACCAGTTAGCCAAGTTGTGCATGCAAAGGAAAAGTTCTGGAAAGAAATTAAAAGTGCTACTCCAAGCCAGGCACAGTGGCACACACTTATAGTCCCAGCTACTTGGGATGCTAAGGCTGGAGGATGCTTGAGTCCAGTTCAACCTCGTTTCTACCAAAAATTTAAAAAATAAAAATAAAGTGCTACTCCAGTGAACACACGAAGGATAAGAAAGTGAAACAGCTTTAGTGCTGATATGGACAAAGTTTCGGTGGTGTGGATAGAAGATCAAACCAGCCACAACATTTCCTGAAGCCAAAGCCTAATCCAAAGCAAGGCCCTAACTCTCTTCAATTCTATGAAGGCTGAGAGAGGTGAGAAAGCTCAGAAGGAAACTCTGAAGCTAGCAGAGGTCGGTTCATGAAGTTTAAGGAAAAACAGCATCACCGTAACTTAAAGGTACAAGGTGAAGCAGCAAGTGCTGATGGAGAAGCCGCAACAAGTTATCCAGAAGATCTACCTAATAACGTTGATGAAGGTGGCCACACTTAACAATAGATTTTCAATGTAGACAAAACCGGCTTCAAGGCCAGGTGTGGTGGTTTATGTCTGTAATCCTGGGACTCTGGGAGGTTGAGGTGGGAGGATTCCTTGAGCTGAGGAGTTAGAGATTAGCCTGAGCAAAAGCAAGACCCAGTCTCTATTAAAAATAGAAAAATTAGCCGGGCATGGTGTGTGCACCTATAGTCCCAGCCACTTGGGAGGCTGAGGCAGGAGGATAACTGGAGCCCAAGAGTTTGAGGTTGCAGGGAGCTATGACGATGATGCCATTGCACTCTAGCCGAGGGCAAAAGACTTAGATTCTATATTAAAAAAAAAAAAAAAAAAAGAAAGGAAAAAGAAAAAAGCCTTCAATTGGAAAAAAGTGCCCTACAGGACTTTCATAGCTAGAGAGGGGAAGTCAATACCTGGTTTCAAAGTTTCAAAGAAGCAGGGGAGGTGGTGTGTGCCTATTGTCCCAGTTACTTGGGAGGCTGAGGTGGGAGGATCTTTTGAAGCAAGGAGCATGAGGCTACAGTGAGGTATGCTCATGCCTGTAACAGCCTGGGCAACATGGCGAGACCCCACTTCTTTTTTTTTTTTTTTTTTTTTTTGAGACAGAGTCTTACTCTCTTGCCTGGGGTAGAGTGCCATGGCGTCAGCCTAGCTCACAGCAACCTCAAACTTCTGGGCTCAAGTGATCCTCCTGCCTCAGCCTCCCGGGTAGCTGGGACTACAAGCACACACCACTGTGCCTGGCTAATTTTTTCTATTTTTAGTTGTTTAGCCAATTTCTTTCTATTTTTAGTAGAAACGGGGTCTCACTCTTGCTCAGGCTGGTCTCAAACTCCTGAGCTCAAATGATCCGCCCACCTCAGCCTTCCAGAGTGCTAGGATTACAGGCGTGAGCCACTGTGCCCAGCCAAGACCCCACTTCTAATTAAAAAAAAAAAAAAAAAAAAAGCAAGCTTTAAAGGACAGCCTAACTCTCTTATTAGGGGCTAATGCAGCTGGTAACTTTAAGTTAAAGCCAATGCTCATTTACCATTCCAAAAATCCTAGGAGCCTCTGAAATTATGCTAAATCTACTCTGCCCGTGCTCTAGAAATGGAACAAGAAAGCCTAGATGACAGCACATCTGTTTATAGCATGGTTTACTGAATATTTTAAGCCCACTGCTGAGAAAAACTGCACAAAACTTTTTCAAAATATTACTGTTCTTGACAAGACACCTAGTCACACAAGGGCTCTGAAGGAGTTGTACAAGGAGAGTTACGTTTTTTTCATGCCTAACACAATATCCATTCTGTAGCCCAGGGATCAAGAAGAATTAATAATTTCAACTTTCAAGTCTTATTATTTAAGAATTAACATTTCGTAAGGCCATAGCTGCCATAGGTGGCAATTCCTCTGATGGATCTGGGTGAAGTAAATTAAAAACCTTCTGGAAAGAATTCACCATTTTACATGTCATTATGAACATTCGTGATTCATGGGAGGTCAAAATATCAACATGAACAGCAGTTCGGAAGTTGATTCCAATCCTCATGGATGACTTTGAGGGGTTTAAGACTTCAGTGGAGGAAGTAACTACAGATGCGGTGGAAATAACGAGAGAACTGGAATTAGAAGTGCAACTTGAGGGCGGGGCACGGTGGCTCATGCCTGCAATGTTAGCACTTTGGGAGGCCTAGGCAAGAGCATCACTTGAGGCCAGGAGTTTGAGACCAGTTTGAGCAATATAGCGAGACAAGACACCATCGCTACAAAAGAAAAATTAGCGAGGCGTGGTGGTGCACACTTGTAGTCTCAGCTACTTAGGAGGCTGAGGATCACTCAAGCCCAGGAATCTGAGGTTGCAGTGAGCTATGATGATGTCACTGCACTCTAGCCTGGGCGAGAGAGACCTTGTCTCAAAAAAAAGAAAAGGAAAAAATTAACTAGCCTAACTCTCATTCTCTGCAAAAAAGAAAGTGTTAGACGGAATCAATGATTCTCAACCTGCAGTCTTCTAAAATCTGAATCTTTACCTGTCTCTAGTTTAGGACTGTTAAAAAAAAAAAAATCTGAATCTTCAGGAAGCAAGAGATATTCTGAGTATTTTTTAAAGGCCTGTGCATGGAATCATAAAGTTACCTGTGATAAGGATGGACAAATTTAACTAAACTGTTCACTGTTTTTGACTGGAACCATTCCTATGCAGCAAGGCAAAGTGGGAAAGGCTTGGGAATGAGACCAGATGCTGGCTTGAGCCCTGCAGACTGCCAGGCCTGAAGCAAGAAACCTGCCCTCTGGAGTAAGACTTCATGGAAACCTCACTGGTGTTAGTGACGACCTGGGCACTCTGCAGGTTCAACTACCTGGGCAGCGAGCTAAGCCTCAGTTTTCTCCTCTGGGACATGCGAAGCACCCAACACTGCTCATTTTCACTCAAAGGAAAAGCCTATGTCCTTAACAATGATCTGTGAGGCCCTACTTGACCTGCCTCTCCTTACTCTCCCCTCCCCTCACTCCTCTGCAGCCCCAGGGCCTTTGTACTTTACTTCTACTCTGCCTGAAAGAGTCTACCCCAGGTATGAACGTGGCCAGCTCTCAGTCCTCCAAGTATTTGCTCAAATGCCACCGTCTCAATGAGGCCCACCCTGCAACCAACCCTCCCACTCCCCAAGCCAGTCCTTCTAATCCCTCAGCTTCTTCTCTTTGGCCCATGGCACTATTCACCTTCCAACACGCTCTATAATTTGTTACATATATTGCTAGTGTTGCACACACCCCGTAACTGTCCCAAGTAAGCTCTCAGAGTGGGGAGATCTGTTGCCTACTGGTGAATCCCACCACCAGAACAGCTCCTGGCACACAGCATGCACTCAAAGTCTGCACAAAGCCCCTCTGGAGAAGACCTACCCCTAGCAGCCCCGCCCCATATCTCAACAGAGGGCTTGTTTTGTGCGCTTTTGAGTTAACTAGAAAACCGGCTGGGGGCGGTGGCTCATGCCTGTAATTCTAGAACTCCGGGAAGCCAAGGCAGGAGGATCACTTGAGGTCACGAGTTCAAGACCAGCGTCAGCAAGAGCAAGACCCCCCGTCTCTACTAAATATAGAAAAAATTAGCCAGTCAACTAAAAATAGAAACGAAAAATTAGCCGGGCGTGGTGGCACATGCCTGTATTCCCAGCTACTAGGGAGGCTGAGGCAGGAGGATTGCTTGAGCCCAGGAGCTGGAGGTTGCTGTGAGCTAGGCTGACGCCACGGCACTCACTCTAGCTCGGGCAACAAAGTGAAACTCTGTCTCAAAAAACAAACAAACAAAAAACTAGAAAACCTGTTTATCTGGACCTTAAGATGCAGTTTGGTCTTTCTTTTTAAAGAAAAGTTAGTTTGAAGTGACTAAAAACTGCAGTTCAAACAAAATCCTTCAAAACGTAGGGTCTTCACAGATTTGGTTTTTTAACTTTTCGCTGTTCCTTAAAGACTAGGGAAAGACTGGGCCGAGAGTGTCACCTGGGCTAGTTTCTGTGGACTAAACTATAAAAACAAAACGGTGGGACGTCAGAACCTCGCCCGACCGCCGTGCTGCGCCCCAGCCTTCCCGCCCGCGTCGCTCCGCGCGGTGCCCGCGCCCTCACCGTCTCCCCGCGGATGCCCTGGACGCCCCTCCACTGCGAGGGCACGGACGCCACGCCCAGGGTCTCATCCTGCAGCTGCCCCGGCCGCCCGGGGCCCTTGGCGCTCGCAGCCCCGCCCGTCGCCAGCGCCGCAGAACCCGCTCTTCCCGCCCTGCCTAGCGGCCCGGGCTACGCGCGAGTTGCCGTGGAGACGGCTCCGCCCCACCCCCTCGCCAACGCACTCAGACGTGACCTTCGCCCCTGCGCCTCCACGAGCGGAAGACTGGGAAAGTGAAGTTGACGGCGCCATTTTTGAATTGGTTAGAACGCCTCCTCCAAACCCGGGAGAAGAAAGATGAATGACTCTTTTAGGCCAGAGCGAGAAGTGTGACTTGTTTTGGATACCCTATACCCAGAAAGGGCAAGCTTGGGGCAGATGCCACTGCTCCTCGGCAAAGGGAATTGCGGAAGTGAGGCACTAGTGCCAGGCTCAAAGATGGCGCTGAGGCCGTGGCGGGCCCGCGAGGTATGGGGCTTGGGGGCGCAGAGCTGGCTGAGTAGCCGGGTGGTCCCAGCAGCGCCCAGAACTGCTCCGCTGGAGTTGGCTGCTACTTTGAAGGCACGTGCTCTCCCTCTGATCCTCAGTTCCCACCTCAATAGAATGATGATGAAAAATAACTATACGCAATACCAAGTGTGGTTAAATAATTCGGAGGCCCAAATGAGATCTTTTACAGAAAAATGCTTACTAAATCTTAATAAAAACACAAATAACTACCAATTAATTAGTACCTACTGTTTGTCAGACAAAGAGACCAGAGTGTTACATATGTTTATTAACTCTTTATCCTCCGGAAGGAACTTTTATTTATACATGTGTTTTATGAGGATGCTGATGGTCAGAGAAGTAACTTCCCCAAGCTACCCAGTAAGACCCTGCAGGTGGCCTGCCTGACCCCAAAGCCAGGTTCTGAGCCTCTGAACAGGAATCTCTGGTCCAGGTCCTCTGAGCCGCTTTCCTTCTATCTCAGAGATGGAAACATGCCCAGTTCTTGTCCCCTCTGCAGTGCCCAGTGACAGAGTCCTCCTCGTTAGAGTCCTGTTGCAGCCAAGGCCAGGAGGACCGATTAGATTAGCAACACTGGAGAAAAATCAAATGCAATAGATTTCTTCCTAGAAAGTAGAACTAAACAAAATTCTACACTGGAAAAGAAGGAGATGACAGGGATTTAAAACACAAAACAAAACAAACAAAAACGACTAGAAGAATTTTCAAACATCACCAAGGATTCCAAAAATCACTCTCAAAAAGAAGCTCAATGCTGGGTGCAGTGGCTCATGCCTGCAGTCCCAGCACTTTGGGAAGCCAAGGCAGGAGGATCACTTGAGCCTAGAAATTGGAGACCAGTGTGGGCAACATAACTAGCCCTCGTTTGCCTGGAGAGTGGGTTTGTGGGTTTCTTTAACAGGCTAGAACCTCTCTAGCTGTCCTTTCCTAGCTATAGAATGAGGCAAGACCACCTGCTTTACCTGACCAAGAAAGGACATTTCAGGCAGAGAAAGGTGGTCCAAGGAAGTAAAAGCCACAAATAGCTCAGTAAAGATAAGGCCAGAAAATAGATCAATCACAGAAATTGGCATTTTGGATAATATGTGGTGGCCTTGTTGAGAATAATTTCAGTGACATAGTGGGGACACAAGCCAGCCTGCAGAAGGTCAAGGAAGGAAAGGAGAAAGCAGATAAATTGGGAGGTGCAGGAGGCAGGTGTAACAGTTACAGATTTGCACAAATGTTGAGCCCCAGGGATACTCAGCAACACATCATTTATTAATAGCATTATTATTATAACAGTAAAACATTGCAGTCAGCCTAGAAGTCTTAGAACACAACAGGTGTCCACTAAATATTTGAGAATGAATGGACAGGCGTTTGGTGCGTATTTCTGACACATGGTACAGAATCTCAAGGCCATTAAAAGTGTTGTTATATAGATGTTTAAATGTATTTGAATGTTTAAACATATTAAAGTTTTGTAAAACACAATTTACATACAAATGTATCCTGGTTTTTTATCTTTTTTTTTTTTATGCTTAAAAAATATGTTTTTGAACAAACTTGGAAGGATAGATCCTAAATGTCAATAGCAGTTGCTTCTGGGTCATTTAAGTTTTATTTTTCTCTGTTTGTAGTGTTTAAGTTTTTCATGACTTTTTTTGTGGGGAAAAAAAGGAGTGCATGAATGAAGAAATGAACAAAGAAAAGCTTAGCTGCGCTGGAGAGACTATTATACCTTGGGTGGGCGGGACTTTGGAGAGACATTTCCAGGGTGGGAGAGCCTTGAGCAGGCTTAAATGCCAGAGACAGGAGGGGCTGCACAGCAAGAGCAAGTGGCCCTGTGATATTTCTGCAGCCCTCATTCTCTCCCATTCTGAAGCAGCAGGCGCCCTGGCCCATTCTGATTGATTGTTCTGACAGAGGTTCAAACTCCTCCTGCCCAACCTCAGGCCTCCATGCACCTTCCTTCATCTGGGAATTTTCCCCTGCCCTCCCGACATTCAGTCCTCCTCTAAGTGTTACTTCTTTAGGGGACCACATCCTGAGACCTGTTCATTTGTTCTCAAAGGACCGAATTCCTCTCCTCCAGACTGTAATTTAGTAACAAGGTATTAATGCAAGTCTTTGCCTCCATGGGTCAGCTCCACCAACACAGGGCCACAGCTACCTCTGGAGCCCAGCACTGTGCCTGGCAACAAATAAAGAATAACTGAATGGGCCGGGCGCGGTGGCTCACGCCTGTAATCCTAGCACTCTGGGAGGCTGAGGCAGGAGGATTGCTTGAGGTCAGGAGTTCAAGACCAGCCTGAGCAAGAGCGAGACCCTATCTCTACTAAAAAAATAGAAAGAAATTAGCTGGGCAACTAAAAATATATATATATATATATATATATAAATTAGCCAGGCATGGTGACACATGCCTGTAGTCCCAGCTACGTGGGAGGCTGAGGCAGAAGGATTGCTTGAGCCCAGGAGTTTGAGGTTGCTGTGAGCTAGGCTGACGCCATGGCACTCACTCTAGCCAGGGCAACAAAGCGAGACTCTGTCTCAAAAAAAAAAAAAAGAATAACTGAATGAACATCTAACTCTCAGTAGGTCAGTTTCTGGCCTGACAGTCAGGTTAGAGCCCCTTTTAAATTTCCACTGGGCTTTACCCTGCCTAACAGGCCATTTCCTGGAACCTCCTGTGCTTTCTATCTTTACCGTATTTCTGTATGAAAAGGTCAGGCAATATACAGTCAGAGAATGTTCAAATACCTTCATGGTGGCTCTTGCAAAAAGTCAAAAAAGAAGGCATCCCCATTTTAAAACCCTGGTAGCAATTATTTTAGGTGCATGCAGTTCTATTTAGTAAACAAGTCAACTTTTGAACATCTATACCATGCGTTAAGCATGAAAGAGTTATAATAACACCTCCTAGTATATGGAGTTCTCACTGTGCTAAGCATTTGGCATAAATCCTCATGACGTCCTGATAGGTCAGGTGTTATTACCACCCATGTTTCACAAATGTGGGAAGGAATGAAGGCCAAGAGGACTTTAATGACTTGCTCAAGGTTGTGCAGAGCTGGTGAGTGGTGTAGACTGGATTAAAATCCAGGACTCCCTGATTTAAAAGCCAATGCTTGGACTGAGCACAGTGGATCAGGCCCAGCACTTTGGGAGGCTAAGATGGGAGGATTGGTTGAGCACAGAAATTCAAGATTACAATGAGCTATGAATGCACCACTACACTCTACCCTGGATGACATAGCAAGACCTTGTCTCAAAAAAAAGAAAAAAAAAAAGCCAATGCTCCTTTCTTTAATCATTCTGTGCCTCAATTTTCTTGTTTGTAAAAGTGGAATACTAGGGCCTATTGTATCAGGCTGAAATAGGACTGAATAAATCAACACTTGGAGCACACACAAACCATGGCCTAGAATGTTATTAGTACATATTACTTGTTAATTATTGACATAAGTATTACCACCAACACCATTGGGGGATCAGAGAGACCACAGAAAGGAAGGCTGGACCTTAAAAAAAATGGGCTGGATTAGTTCTGGCACAGGATAGGTTCTCAATGCAGTCGTACATACACACACTAAGGTGCACACGCATACATATATACATATATGTATATATGATTGGCCATCCAAATAAGTGCTGTCTTCTCCCAGGTTCCCACCAATTATGTGCAGGGACTGTGATGGTCTCTGCCCTCAGGAGCTTGCAGACAGGGGCGTAGAGGCTGCAGAGCCTCTCATGCAGTTGGGGGATCAGGAAGGGCCTCTGGGAGGGGAGGGCTTCTAGGCTGAGGTCTGAAGAAAGAGATCTCCAGGCACAGACAGGAGTGGGAAGAGGGGCAAAGTCTTCTAGAGAGAAGGAACAACATTGCGACATCCCCAAGGTGAGAGCGAATCTGGTGCCTTTGGCAGGTAGAAGGGGGCCAGATCATACAGGACAATGAGTTTGGACCTGTGCACGAGGGAACCAATGATAGGTTTTCAAGAAGTGATGACTTAATCCAATTTTTTTTGTTTTGTTTCATTTTTGAGAAAGGATTTTGCTCTGTCTCCAGGGCCAGAGTACACTGGCATCATCATAGCTCATTGCAACCTGAAGCTCCTGGGTTCAAGTAGTCCTCCTGCCTCTGCAGTGTGTGTATTTTTAAAAGATGCCTGGGCTGGGCACAGTGGCTCACGCCTGTAATCCTAGCACTCTAGGAGGCTGAGGCGGGCGGATTGTTTGAGCTCGGGAGTTCAAAACCAGCCGGAGCAAGAGCGAGACCCCGTCTCTACTAAAAATAGAAAGAAATTAATCGGACAACTAAAAAATATATAGAAAAAATTAGCCGGGCATGGTGGCGCATGCCTGTAGTCCCAGCTCCTTGGGAGGCTGAGGCAGAAGGATTGCTTGAGCCCAGGAGTCTGAGGTTGCTGTGAGCTAGGATGACGCCATGGCACTCTAGCCTGGGCAACACAGTGAGACTCTGTCTCAAAAAAAAAAAAAAAAAAAAAGGATGCCTGGCTGCATAGTGAAGAATTAATTGTGAGCAATATAGAATCCCTTAGCCCAGAAATGCTCACTAATTCATTACCTTTAAGGTGGGCTCTGGGATTTCCCTGGTGACTCTTTTGTGCTCGGAAGTTTAAGACCTACTTAAGAGGAATTTCAGGACTATTTCAAGTAAAAGCAGTATTAGTGAAATAAGAGGTGCTTTGAAAAGTCCCATGGAGTTCTGGGCAGTTGGCATTACCTCAAAGTCACCCAGGCAGGATTCCCAGCTTAGCCCTGGGATGCCTTTACAAACTACGCATTCATTCATTCATTCATTCATTTACTCATTCACTCAGCAAATGACTATCCAGCACCTAGGTGTCAGGCACTGTGCTTAGGAGCCGGCTACACCACCCAGCGGTCCAGCTTTCTTAAAATTTACCACCTGAGAGTTGACATTGTACATATAAAATAACTACAGCATGTAAAGTGTTTGCAAGAATTATAGGGTCATTATTGCCAAGTGGTGTTCACCACTGGGGAGATGGAGGGGAGGGCGGGAAGGCAGAGATGATAAAAGGCCCAACCTGGCCGGGTGCTGTAATCCTAGCACTCTGGGAGGCTGAGGTGGGTGGATCGTTTGAGCTCAGGAGTTCATAGACCAGCCTGAGCAAGAGCGAGACCCCGTCTCTAATAAAAAAAAAATTTTTAAAAAGTAAAAAAAAAAAAAAAAAAGGCCGAACCCTATGTCTCTTAAGGGAAGAGCACAAATAACTGTTTTATTCAACAAATATTATTTAATCAAGTGCCTACTACGGGCCAAGTGCGAGAAGAAAACTAAAGTGGGGAGGGTACCCAAGAAGGAAAGAGGTGCATCTGAGAACAACTATTTTATCCAGGGCAGACTAGGAAGGCCTCTTGGAGATGACATTTGAGAAGACAATTCAATCGCCTCCCAGTCCCCGCCCTCTCTCCACCCAAAGCGTCTGCCTTCGCCTCCTCCTAGTCCTCCCTCAGCCCACCCAGACCCGAAAAGGCCCCAGCTCTCAGGTGGACTGAAGACAAAGGAGCCTTAACAAACTCATTAAACAGCTCTCTTAGAGCTGGAATTGGGGAAGGCAGGGAAGGACAACCAGGTGAAACTCCGCTATCTCCTGCCCCTTTCCAAGCTGGGACCTGAAGGATAAGTCCTTCTGCCGAACTCACAAGGACAGCTGCAGAATGAGCCGCACCCCTGAGCAGACATCTATCCACCCAGGAGCAAGCAGGATTTTTATTAGGACCATCCTGCGTGTGACTCCCGAAGATAGACCTGTTCATGAAGTCACTGATGGGAGTCAGGGGTCTGACATGAGGGTTTCAAATCTTGGCTCTTTTGTGCTGTGCTGTGTGACCTCATGCCTTTCCTATCCCTCTCTGTGCCACAGTTCTCTCTGTAATCTGGAATGCTTGCCTTCCAGCTCTGTGAGGCATTGGCTCCTTTTTTCTCTTTTTAATTTAATTCTTTTGCCGGGCGCGGTGGCTCACGCCTGTAACCCTAGCTCTCTGGGAGGCCAAGGCGGGCGGATTGTTTGAGCTCAGGAGTTCGAAACCAGCCTGAGCAAGAGCAAGACTCCGTCTTTACTAAAAATAGAAAGAAATTAATTGGACAACTAAAAATATATAGAAAAAATTAGCCATGGTGGCGCATGCCTGTAGTCCCAGCTACTCGGGAGGCTGAGGCAGGAGGATCGCTTGAGCCCAGGAGTTTGAGGTTGCTGTGAGCTAGGCTGACGCCACGGCACTCACTCTAGCCTGGGCAAAAAAAAACAGTGAAACTCTGTC
>CAUYSK010057892.1:0-19113 GCA_963575035.1 Avahi laniger
GAAAATCACAGGCTGGGCACGGTGGCTCGTGCCTGTAATCCTAGCACTCTGGGAGGCCGAGGCGGGCAGATTGTTTGAGCTCAGGAGTTCAAAACCAGCCTGAGCAAGAGCGAGACCCCATCTCTACTAAAATTGGAAAGAAATTAATTGGACAACTAAAAATATATAGAAAAAATTAGCCAGGCATGGTGGCGCGTGCCTATAGTCCCAGCTACTCGGGAGGCTGAGGCAGGAGGATCACTTGAGCCCAGGAGTATGAGGTTGCTGTGAGCTAGGCTGACGCCACGGCACTCACTCTAGCCCGGGCAACACAGTGAGACTCTGTCTCAAAAAAAAAAAAAAAAAAAGAAAATCACTAAAATCATACTGCAGAAATGAAAGGCTAGGCAAAAGATATGAGTAAGCAATTCAGACAGGAAAAAATAGGAATGTCCATTAAACACATTAAAAATGACTCATCCTCAGTACTCAATGAAATGTACTTTAAAAACTAAGAATATCACTTTTTTCTTTTTTACCTATCCCCTTCTCACCCACAAGCTTCACATACCTCAAGATTTCAGGACTTGACAATAGTAGGACAATACCTTTGAAAAACATTATAAAATTATATGCCTTCTGAAGTTCATTACCTTTCTCATTTATATCAGATACTGGAATAAGACGACCAATGCATAGAGGACGATTTCCATAAGGATCTCGTACTGCATAAATAACATCTCTGTGCATTATAAGCAGGGAGTATGCTGTGGGTGCCTCCTTCATTAAATTTTTAATCCTGGAATTAATGAAATAATTGAGTGAATAACTTCAGTTACAAACACATGCAAGGCAAAGTTCTCACTACCAGAGCTGCAAGTTTAATCCAGTTTTACAATTACCTTGCTACCCAGTCTGGAGTGTCATCTTGTTCCTGTGGAGGGGTATATGCTAGTAACTGGGTAATCATTTCACTATCAGAACTTGTTGACAGACCAACACCATGTCGCAGAAGCTATATAGAAAAAATAAAAGTTTAATCATCAGAGGGAAAGCTCCACCCCACCCCTCACCCAATAGTCCACCATAATGGAAAGAAATCAGGTATTTTGTGAATGCTCAGTTATGAAAAATCCTGTATCCCACCAGTGGTATGTGTGTACTAATAACAGAGGGCCACCACTGGAGGCAACAGGAAATCTCTGAAGGTTTTCAAGCAGGGAAAAAAAGTGCTTTGGTAGATATGCTGAAAAGCTTTTGAAAACTAAATCTGAAGGCGTGTAGACCTGCAGTGGGGGGAGGGAGCATGAACATTTGGTTTGTGGCTCTAATTTTTTTCCACCCTCAACATTCTTGACAAGTATGACATATTCCCATAGGAGTGGCACACTCCAGTGATGACTTTCAAGGTGGGACTGTTGGTGGTGGCTACCCATCCTTGTCGATCATTACTGATGGAAGAAAGGAATCAACTATACTGAACGATCACCTGTAGAAGATGTAATAAATGCTGCCTGCGTATGCTCTATGACAATTACAAAGTTGTGAGCAGGACTGACCAGGACAAGGGTAGCCCCATGGACATGCACAGAATGAGTTTAAATGGGCACTAGAGAACATTTTCAGTAAGCAGCTACATGTGCAGTGATGAAGTCTAACATCTGGGTACTGGGTTATGTCTGGAAACAATGAGCTAGTGGTTATCTCTACGTGATGAAGTTTTTAGTAATTTTTACTTCATATTTATACTTTTGTGATTGCCTGAATTTTTTTAAACGAATCTTACAGTTTTTCATTTGGGTACAGAAAAGCACATAATCATCGCTATAATGCCACAGCCTAAGAAGAAGGCAGGGCAAAGCTCTGGAAAATGCCTGAGAAGTTATAACTGAAAATAGAAGGACAATGAGTGATACAGAAGCATGGGTTCTAGATATTTTCGACCTACCAGTTCATCATTATTCAACTTCCATAACTGTTCATCATATATGAAATGCCTGGCTCCAGAATGCTAAAAAGATAATGGGGTGTGTAACCATCCTATTACTAAATATCACCTCATGGGGGTGGGGGTAGGGACATAAAAATAAATAATCACCTGGTTATGAGGTTACCAAATCCAGATTACTGTAATCTAATAAACTGAAGAAACTCAGTATTAATTAATGAATGTCATGAACGGATAAAAAAGAAGCTACCAGGAATATAAAGACATCAAGTAGTAAAAACAAAAAAAAAAGGATGAAATGATGAAGGCATAGGCACAAATTTGACACCATTGGTACAGAAAACTCCAAACAACATTCTGTAAACAAAGTATAGGCAAACACTTTGTCCCTTCTCTTAGACTCTATTTTAGTTTCTTGTAATTGTTTCCAATTCATCTGTTCTCATATTTGTCATCTTCAAGTTTATACTCCATTTTCTTATGCTTTTGTGATATTGTGATATATAAGGAACACATATGTTGGTTTTCTTCCTGCTCTTTTCTGGCAGATAGCTACTAAAACTTTTGGAAATGCCAAAATGGTAAGTATCTTTTTGTATGCTAATGAGATGAGTAGTGGCTAGAAGCTTCTGGTCAGCATCAGGCTGGGGGCTGGTTGCCAGGAGAATCAACTATGTGATTAGAGGGGTGGAACTTTCAGGCTCATCCCTTCCGAGAAGGGCTAAGGCTGAGATGATCATTCCCAATGGCCAATGATTTGATCAGTTGTGCTGCTACTTAATGAAGCATCCACAGATCACCTTTCCCAAATCTCTACTCAAAGCACTGCATTTGAAAGGTGAGCATTTTAAAACGCAGATTCTCATCCCTGCCCCCAACTTCGAGGTGATAGCTTAGAATCTGGAATTATAACAATTACTCCAGGTAATTTTGATGCAATTGTTTGTTGCAATTAGGTGACAGGTAGCAACAACTAGAGATTATGAAGAAAATAAAGAATATGTCCTTTACCAAGATCCTTAACTTTGATTCATTAACTGATTCCAGTCATAAAAAAAAAGGCCTTAAAAAAAAAACTTACCTTTTTCCTTAATCGAGCAGCATTTACCAATTCGCCATTATGTGCCACAGCTATTTTCCCATGAAGTGTTTCAACAACAAAGGGCTGACAATTTTCTAATTCACATTTTCCTGTAGTGGCATACCTCGTGTGTCCAATTCCAAGATTTGAAACATATAATTTCTTCAAATTGTCTCCAGTAAAAACGTGATTTACAAGACCCATTCCCTTGAGAAGTCAAAGTAAAAATGCATTTTAGAAAAAAACAGACTATTATTGCTAGTGAGTAATAAAAGCCCCTCTGCTCAGGTCACCCAAATTAGATAATGCAGTTCACTTAATTTATCTGTGCTTCAGAGTTGTAATCTTAATAAACAAAAACAAAAACAAAAAAACTTAACCGGATTGTAGATCTGTAAAGCACTTACTTTAAAAAAAATTTATGGAGGTGAAATTCACAAAACATAAAATTAACAATTTCAGAGTGAACAATTTAGTGACATTTAGTACACTCACATTTGCAATTGTATTTCATAAGATATTTTTCTTTTTTTTCCTTTCTTTAGAGACAGGGTCTTGATCTGTTGCCCACGACAGAGTACAGTGGCATCATCATAGCTCACTGTAACCTCGAACTCTTGGGCTCAAGTGATTCTGCTGCCTCAGCCTCCCAAGTAGTTGGGACTACAGGCATGCACCACCATACCTGGCTAATTTTTAAAAAGCTTTTTGTAGAGAAGGGATCTTGCAATGTTGACCAGGCTGGTCACAAGATACTTTTCATTAAAACATTTAGTAACAGATGTACTGAGCAATAAAACTTGTCAAATATAAACTAAAACTTGCACTTAACACACTGACTACCGCACTAGAAAAAAAATTTTTTTCCTTGAGGCTATGCTGTTTTATTATGAAAACAGAATAAAAACTTCGAAAACAAAACGATCCTTTCTAATTCAATGAAAAATTTGTTGTTTTTCATTGTTTTCTGGGTGTGAGTTATATGCAACTTGAAAAATAGTTCACACAGCTCCCAAGGTAAAGAGATGTGTGAGTTACACATGATTCACAAAGCCCCATGCTCAAAATTAGAGTGAGTAAATATAATTCACATGGCAGTTAATGTGTTAAAAAAAAAAATCAAAGCATCTTAAAGTATTTAAAGAAATGACCTTCTATTTGAGTGAGTCAATCTTAGGCAGCAAACTGTCACTGAGAAAGAAATCCATCTTAATTTGACAAATGTTAGAATGTAAAATTGGAAATGGCTCATCTAAAAAATGTTACTTCTAATTGCAAATTATTTATTTAGACCCGTCCCCCTGTCTGGCTATTGTTCTTTTTCAAAAATTTATTTTATTTTATGTAGCTATCATTATCTCTATCATCAACATTTTTAATGTTCAAATTTACCTTGTGCGTTTTGAATGTTGGCACTGAATTCCCATCACTGGTCACAATACCAGCACTCTCCTGACCACTGTGAATATGAAAGCATATTAACTGTTAAATCTGCCCAACTGATATGCTTCTTAAAGAACTTTATCAAGCATACCTTTCTCAACAAGCATCTGTGAAATAGCCAAACGACATATTAAATGCTGTTAGTATTAGCACCAGTTCTACTGATAAAGATGGTGACAACTAGCAATAGCAGCAGATGCTATTGTAACAAGATGATATTGTCATCTAATTCTAACTAATATGCCAGGTACTGTCCCAAGCATTTTCCATGAATGATTTAATTTGGCTTTCACAGCAATCCTGTGAAGTAGGTACTATGATTATCATGCCCATGTTACACAGAGACACACTAAAGCAATGGAAAGGAAACTAAGTAACTTGCTCAATGTCACACAGACAGTTGGTGATATAGCCAGGACTAGAATGCAGACAATCCGATCAGAATTTGTGCTTCTAACCTCTATACTGTGGCCTCTAAATAAGGTTTCAACAGGATGAGGATTGTTAAAGTTGATTAACCGAACTGGGTAATTCTTGTTATATCCAACAGAGTTGTGGGGTCAGGGGAAAAAAGCAATCACCACATAAAACATTGCTCTAGAAATATAATTCTCTGCAAGTCCAGTGGCTGAAACTGCCTTTGTAACCTGAAACCAGTTTTATCTACAGCTGTTGAGACAACTTGCTGCAACTCTACGACTAATTCTGGACTAATTCTGCCCACCGCTGTTGCCCACCAATTGGAGCTTGTCAGTTCTCCAAAGCTTTATTGGTATCAATGCACTTTCTCTTAGAACCCCACGTTGTTCTTTTATAAAACCCCCAACCTTCTCTTTTCTCTTCAGACCAAAGATCACGCAGTCTGCATGTATGCCTCAAATTGCAATTCTTTCTTCCTGAATAAAATGTTAGACATTTGTCTCTACACTTTTATTTTTTGACTTCGACAGTATGTAGTTATACATAAATAATCTCTAAATATAATAGGAGGGAAAATGCTTAGTTGTGGGTACTGAAACTTTAAGCATTTTGTTGTTGTTGTTTTGAATTTTCCAAATTTTCTCCAAGTATCACTTTCATTATGAATGCTGCTTCTAAAAACCCTCTGCTGACCAGGTACCCTTTCCGACGTCTGTGCCTTCTTTCTTGCATTAGTATTTTAAAGTGATGATACAAGAGAAAAAGGCCAAAACCTAGACCGGAGCAAGAGCATACTAAAGCTCACAGAATCTGCACCACTGTGTAGCATAAACTCTGAAAAAATAAAGGTTCCAACTGCTCAATAATTTTTAATAGCTCTGAACAAGTGCTATAAAGACTAGATGTTTATGGACAAATTTTTGTTCCAAAGAATATTTAACAGGGTAGAAATAAAAAGTAAACCTCTTCTATATGTGTCTGTAGGCTTTAATAATTGTTAATATACTGATTTATTTGGTAAAAAAGAATCTTTTTCAAAATTATATAGTGTAATTGTTTAGATATTTTATTAATGGGAAAAACAACATTAAATACACTTGCAAAGTAAAAATCTAAAAAAACCTGAAATGATTTTATTGAATATATTAAATACTATGCTGAAAATAGATACGCATAATACTATACAGTTTATGAGACTAATTAAATCATGATTTAGGATTCTTTTATTTAGTGAAATGCTGTGATCTTTGATGCTAGAAGACTAGGTGATTCACATCAGAGAAAAAACTATATTAACATTAGCTATAAACCTCAGGGCCAACTATTTTGAAAAATCAACAATCATTTGGTAAAACAGTATATTATGTAAGAAAAGAAATACAAAAAAGTGGTTTTCTTTTCTTGTTGTGCCAAGGGTAATTTTTCCTTGAAGCTGGAATAAATAAGGGTTAGGAATCATTTGGGTCCAGGCTTCTTTAACGAACAAAGCCTGCTTATTTGGCAGTTTCTCAAGTTACTCCCTCAGGCAGCTTGAACCAGTTAAGCAGATCCTTTCAGCTCCTCAGAGCTTATAGACAACCAGCCATTTGGTTTCCTAGGAAACAAAACCCTGGCTAAAAACAGTGAATCATTTCCAGGTCACTTTCAACATGGAGAGTGGAGCAGGAAAGCACTGGACTGAGGAGGAGGTTAAAGCTCTGCTAAGTGTCTGGGCAGAAAAAAATATACGAAAACAACTTTATGGAACCCTGAGAAATAAAGGAATATTTATTTACATTGCTAAAAGGCTGCAATCATTAGGAGTACACAGAGATTGGAAACAGTGCCGCGCAAAGTATAAAAATCTCAAATATGAATATAGAACAGTTAAATATGCCCACAACTCTGGAGACAGCTCTAAAACGATGAAGTTCTTTCATGATTTGGATGCAATTCTGCAGTATGAACCTGCCACACAATTTACAGAGGAAGATGCAAACAGCAGGTACCTGGCAATGCTGAGCCCAAGTACAGCCCCAGAGATCACTGAAGGTAAAAAGAAAAAGTACTATTTCTTTTTGTTTTTCTTTGTTTTACAGTTTTACAAACTGTAAGAGTACAGGACTTCCGAGTCCATATGATAAGTATAGCCTGAAATGTCAAGGTTGAGAAAAAACAATTTGTTATGCTATTTTACACAAGGTAAGAATTAATTTTTTAAAAAAGAGGTTAAATACCGCTACTCTTTAAATCTGTAAAATACAGAAAGGGCATATTAAAATGGCATTAACTGCTAGTACCAACTGCATATCCAGTAACTTTTTGAAATATAGACTGGATTCAAAAATAGTTGAGGTTTTATTTTTATAAAAATGGCAAAAAAGGGAGAAATATAAAAAAACACTGCTGAACTGGTGTTTTCCCATAGCTCCAACAAGACAGAACTCTATCCTCTATTTTAATGTTCCCATTTTCCTAAATTTATAAATAAAAGCACAAAAATACTAAGAACTGATAAACACTATTTCATTATTTGTTTGGAAGAACAGCTCCATTTTAACAATGACGTAAAAAAAAAAAGAGGCAGATTTAATAGATTAAATGATTTGAAATTAACTCATTTAGGTATTAAAATGATGTTCTTGGCCTGCAGGTTTATTAAGCCCAACACTATTTATTAATACGTAGATTTTGCTCATGGTGGAAGCTGCAAGCGTCACTAGGCAAAGAAGGGGAAAATCAATGGCAGTAACGAGATTTTTCCCATAGTCAAAGTCTTATAGATGCTATTTTTAAGAACAAATTGTTCAATTCAAGTATCTGTAGCAAACACTGAGCTACCCACATTTAGTGATGTGAAACCTCAGAAAGGAGGGAACCATGAATAAATATAAAACCCAAGAAAATAGTAAACAGTATAACAAAGGTACCAATATGGAAGACGATTAAGAGGATATAGATTATAACTGGTTAACTTGAGTTAGTTGATTTTCATGTTTAGCAGCTCTATATATCACGTGGTTAAAAAAAATGACCCCACTTACAAACATCCTTTGCATTTCTGATACTACACCAAATTATGAGAAAGCTATGCGGTAATTACCATGTCAAACAGCAATTACGTTTTATTCAATTAATCACCCTGGGCTCTTCATTATTTAAATGCTTTAAATATTGATTAATAAATAAGTAAACCACTCAGCTTCTGAAGTCCCCGATTTTAACCACAGGTTAGTCTAATGAAGATGTGAGTGCCAATATCTCCACTTCTTAAAGGGATCTTCTAGCTCTTTCATGTAGGCGCATGGCTCCAAACTCGTTAGCATTACTCCTAAACAGACAGCCTATATTTACAACTTAACCATGCATATTTAAGGCTATCTCAAACCTTCAATTCTAAAATCAAACTCTTTTCCCCCATCAAAATTGGTTCCCCTACAAATTGCTTCCACTTTAATATCACTACATTTTCAATCATCTATATAGAAATGTTTGAGATATCCTTGACTTGTGGTCAGTCACCGTCTTTAAAAAAATCTACTGACATGTTTCATAAAATGTCCTTTCTGCTCCACTCACGTTACCAGCATCTAGAACTTCATCTCTCACATGGAATATTAATATATCCTCTTTACTGGTCTTCCTACTTTTCAGCCTCTTCTCATACACTTTCCACAATTCTATTAATAGTTGTTCTTTACATTTTTTAAATTATAAAATTACAAGCATATTAACGTTTCACTTGCATTAAAAATAATCTTTCAAGTACACCCAGGATTAATAACTTAAGATTAAATGTTACAATTAATAGTTTTATAATATTTAACTGAGTGCATATGCAAGAGTTTAAGTCTTTGCCCCCTCACACAAATGATACTGCAATCAATAACTTTTGTCCATTTTTAACATTATTACTTTAGAATAGAAATTTCATTACTGAGTCACAGGGGAGCGTATGATTACTTTAAAATATATTTCTAAAATAACTGCTTTCCAAAAGAATTGTATTTCACTAGCAACATGAGAGTGTCCGTTTTATAGAACTCTTGTCATACAAGATGATGGGGTGTGGTTGGGAAGGAGGGACTTTGCTAATTTAATAAATAAGTAACTGTTTATGTTAACCTAAGAAACAGTGGTCTATAATGATGTATACAAATGATAACTTTTTATTTTGCCTTTGTTTAATTACTAGTGATGTGGAAAATTTTTCTGTATATTACTTTTACAAACAGACTGTTCATGTCAATTGAGGCCTTAGAAATTTGCATGACTTCTCTTGCCTTACAATTCTGGCCAATTTTATTTGAGCTAGAGCCTAAAAATTTATAATGTAATCAAAGTTTCTTTTCTAAGGCCTAGGAAGCCCTCCTTCCTCCAGGTTTGAGTCATTTATAATGTCTTCTGGTTTTTCTATGGCGGAACCAGCAGAATTTTTATTGGTGTATGGTAAACTGAAGAAGGGAAGAAAATGAAAGTGCCTTTTCCACTGTTGGGATCAACCTCAAGCAAGTGGTAAGGATAGAGGATCTGGTCGCCTCTGTTAGGCAGTAGGCAGCCGGACCCATGGCAAAGGACCCAAATATACTTCTGACCAACTCACTCTAAGAGGCTTCATGTTCTGCTGTGATCATCCTCAACCTCACAAAGCCTTTGACCTACTGCTGCCAAACCGCATTCCTCAGTAGCCAAGTTTCCACTCTGTTTCTCTCCTCTTACTATACACAAATGCATCAGGAGTAATAATTTAAGAGTTTCAGTTGAAAATCTCCAGGGTCTCAGGGCCTCTGCCTACGGTTTTAGGATTCATGCTATGGAATGATCAACTTAAGAAAAAATTTCCATAAGAAGCTGGGAAGACAGCTTTCCCTTTTCACCCCCAAATGTATGTCTGCTCGAGGCCCTTTTCTGTGGATATAAAACAAGTCCCTAAACCAGACGATAGAATACGAAATGCTACCTTTCCTTACTCGCTCATGTTCAAGCTCAGGTGTTATAATGAATGATCTGGGCATCTCAATATCTTCCCCATGTTTCTCTAAAGAGAATTCTTATGTAATTCCAGATTTTTATTTTCCATATTCCCAACTAAATCTAAAACATCCCTTAACTGCAGTTTAGCCTCAAGTAATTATAAAACCTGATTTTAAATTTTTGGCAATTTTCACTTTGTGAGTTTAAAAAATATATAGCCATACCGTTTAAAAGCAGTGGAGTACTTTTGTACTTCCTATATTTATTTTTCATTTGTTTTTCTATTTTAATATAGGAACCCTAATAGAATTTAAGATGATAAATAGTACAGCTTTTCTTTCTCTTCAATGGGAATGCCTTTAAATATAACAGTGAATCATGATTTTTTAAATGAATGTCTATGCCATTAAAAATTTCACCTAACATTTGATCTTTTGTTGTAAAATACAATGCTATTTATTTATTGATTGATTGAGACAGAGTCTTGCTCTGTCTCCCAGGCCACAGTGCTGTGGCATCAGCCTCGCTCACTGCAACCTCATACTCCTGGGCTTAAGCAATCCTCCTGCCTCAGCCTCCCTAGTAGCTGGTACTATAGGTTCCCACCATTAACACCCGGCTAATTTTTTCTATTTTTAGTAGAGATGGGGTCTCGCTATTGCTCAGGCTGGTCTCGAACTCCCGACCTTAAGCAATCCTCCCGCCTCAGCCTCCCAGAGTCCTACCTGCCTTGGCTTCCCAGAGTGCTATGATTACAGGCGTGAACCACTGTGCCAGGCCTCAATAATGCTATTTATGTTACTCAGTAAAACAGAATTGGAAGAACATTGGAAATGATGATTAATAAGATGAATAAATCTGTAATTCGAAAATTACAAAGACTAATCAAAGTGTACTTAACTACCTCCTGATTAGTCTGCAACTTCATTGTAATTATGATTCTTCAACTTCATGTGCCAACTGAATTATAAATTCTACATGTTGGGTTCCTTTAAAAGATATACCTTTTTTCTTAAAAGGGGATTTTTTTTTAAAAGATTCCTTTTATATCCTCCTCATTTGATCACTTTAAAAAAAAAGCAGTCTATGCCTCATTTTATGAAAGCCTATATAAAAACAGCCAAATCATAAAACAAAGAAATCGAAGGACTTCTTCCTTTTTTAAGGCTGGCGTGGTTCTTTTATTTTATTGCATTTTATTTTTTGTTTTTGAGCTCAAGCGATCCTCCTGCCTCAGCCTCCTGAGTAGCTAGCTGGGCATGGTTCTTTTAATGCCACATTTCTTAGCCCAGTTAGGCATAATTTAGATTAATTTCTGGAAACTTCAGTATGTATTCAGTCAATTACACAAAACACATATAAATGCTAAGCTATTTGATCATATAAGCCAATAAAATATTTTCTGATTATCTCACTGTAGGACTCCTCTTTTATATTACTAGTATTATTTATCAATACCTACTATGTTAAAGCACCCAAGATACAAATATAAATAAAACACCTCATTTTAAAAATGTAATTTAACTTGAAAACTAACCATAACCATCACTAGAAACTCACAAAATTATGAAACAATTCTAGAAGACATTCAAAATAAACCACATTAGTAGGATGGAAAAATTAGATTTCTATTTACATACGTAAATATTTAAACCATATTATACAACTTTGTTAACAAAATGTGTCTATTGCAAATCTATTTTCACAAATAAAATCAAATTCAGCTAAAGCCGTTAGCATTGTCAGTTACGCAAATCCTTCCTTAGTAGTTATTTCTAAAAGGAATTCTGTTCTCTTTCCAGGTAAAATGTCAGTTGCATTAGAAGATAAGGAAGACATCTCAGGAAATCGTTTACTTTTGGTTTCTCATGTCAGACCAATGGAACTAGGTATAGTACCATGGGCCAAAAATATAATGAAACGGATCTAATTTCAAATTGGAACGTAAGATTGGTTTCTAAACAAGGAAGTTGACAATTTTTGCTGATAAAAACGCTTAGAATTTGTTTCCTCCTGTTTTTACCAACCTATATGGAAAAAAATCATTTCTAAAGCAAATGATTTAACAAAATGTTAAGTTTCCTAGAAATATTAGCTAATTTCCAACCTTTATTCTTTAAATATTAAAAGAAATCTGATGGCTAAACTTATACATAGTATAATGAACATGATCACCTTAGTGTTCTGGAGGTCTAAGACAAACAGAATTTTACATCTTAAAGAAAATAATATCAGAGCCACAATGAGGTCAAGGATGGTTTTAGTCATCCAATTAATCAAATTCAAAAGACTTACTGAAGCTAGAAGCAAAAAACCAAATAATAGAAAAACTTATTTCTAACCCAAGTAAGATAAAATGCTGAAAAACATTTCAAAACAAAACATTAAATACATCACAAAATAAAAACAACTCCCATCTCAAGTAAATGCTATAGTGTTTTTTAATGACTTAAAACTCATTATAGGCTGGGTGGGTACAGTGGTTCATGTCTGTAATCCCAGCACTTTGGGAGACCGAGGTGGGCAGATTGCTTGAGGCCAGGAGTTCAAGACCAGCCTGAGCAAGAGCAAGACCCCACCTCTACAAAAAATAGAAAAATTAGCCGGGTGTGGCGGCGCAAGGCTGTAGTCCCCAGCTACTCAGGAGGCTGAGGCAAGAGAATCCCTTGAATCCAGGAGTTGGAGGTTGCAGTGAGCTATGATGATGCCACTGTGCTATCTAGCCTGGGCAACAGAGCAAGACAGTGTCTCAAAAACATAAAATAAAATAAAATCTCATTAACTCATTATAGATGTTGGGATCTGTACTACCTTTCCTTTTTTTTTTTTTGTGAGACAGAATCTGACTCTGTTGCCCAGGCTAGAGTGCCGTGGCATCAGCCTAGCTCACAGCAACCTCAAACTCCTGGGCTCAAGCGATCCTTCTGCCTCAGCCTCCCAGGTAGCTGGGACTACAAGGCATGTGCCACCATGTCCGGCTAATTTTTTCTATTTCTAGTTGTTTGGCCAATTTCTTTCTATTTTTAGTAGAGATGGGGTCTCGCTCTTGCTCAGGCTGGTCTCGAACTCCAGAGCTCAAGCGATCTGCCCACCTTGGTCTCCCAGAGTGCTAGGATTACAGGCATTAGCCACCACGCCCTGCTTATACTACCTTTTAATTAAATATGAACATGAAATCTGGGAAAAATATAAGATAATATGGTTGTTAAAATAACCAACATAATGTCAGGTAATGTCATTAACATAAATGACTTACAAAACTGTGCTAAAGACCAAACATGAAGGCACATAGCATATTAAAGGATTCATAACTAAGTGGAGACATACTGCCTATGAAAAAGGCACTATAAAATTTCTGACACATTTCTCTACTATTAAAAGAACATAATAAGTACTTCACTTAAAATGGTGTTTAGTCTTTCTCTAATTTTCATAAGGAGTAAGCACTGATTGTTGTGTATGGCTCTTCCAAGCCCTCTGCTTATGAGTAGCCTTGGTTCTTAACCCTGACTACACACTAGATTCACAATCCGGGGATGAGAGATGAGGGAGGCACTGCAGTAGTGGTTTTTAAGTGCTCCCTAAGAGATTCCAATATGTAGTCAATGGAAATCATTAAAGAAAAAGGGAAGAAGTTAAATTGTTCACACCGGTCCCATCTGAAAACAAAAATATGTACAGTAAGCCATTTTCTTATGCAATTACTGTTTTCTGTAAGTAAATATTATGTAATATAAATATTATATATTCAACTTTCACTATACATTATACCCCATATACCAAAGGAGTGGGATGGAGGAGAAAGAAATTATATAGAAAAAAAGAGAATCAAAATGTGACTAAAAACACAACTTTATTAAACCCAGTCACTGTCACGATAATGAACAGATTCAGATTCTGAATGTCATTTCCTCATTAGTTTAAGAGAAAAGCTAAGCTATGATTTATTACTCCATCTCCTATGGAAAATTACTTTTTGAAATAATGTTGCACCCAATTATCTACCTTGTCTGATGTATGTAATCCATATATATCTCCCCACCTGATGCAGGTATCTCTACGTCAGTCATGGAACCCCCTAATAATTCAACTTTTATTCCAACTGTAGCAAATGAAGGAGGAAAACACTGGACTATGCCAGAAGTCAGGGCTCTAATAGACATCTGGTCTGACAAAAGCATACAACAACAACTAGAGGGAACAGTGAGAAATAAAAGGATATTTGAACAAATTGCTGCCAAACTTCAGAAATTTGGAATAGAAAGAGACTGGAAGCAGTGCAGAACAAAGTATAAAAACCTAAAACATGAATACAAGATTGTGAGAACAGCTCAAGACCTAGGCGTGACTAAGAACATGAAATTTTTTACGGAGTTGGATGCAATTCTGGGACACAATAAAACAGAAAAATCACAAGAACAGGAATCCCAAGATGGAGAACAAGTCACAGAATGTGCCAATGTAAAAATGGAAGAGAACCAGACAGGTAGGAAGGTGAAGAAAAGTAATCTTAACGTTGTGGTTACATCATACAGGTTGAGTATCCTGTTTTCGAAATTCATGAAACCAGAAGTGTTCCAGACTTAGAATTTTTTTAAATTTTGGAATATTTGCATACATACACTGAGATATCTTGGGGATGGGACCCAAACATAAACATGAAATTCATCTATGTTTCATATACACCTTATACACATAGGCTGAAGGTAATTTTATACAATATTTTTAATAATTTTGTGCATAAAATAAAATTTTGACTGTGTTTTGACTACAACCCATCACATGAGGTAAAGTGTGGAGTTTTCCATTTGTAGCATCACGTTAGTGCTCAAAAAGTTACAGATTTGGGAGGATTTCAAATAAGGGATGCTCAATCTGTACTGAAAAATATTCAGGAACATAAGATGAATCCAATCTAAGTTAAATAGGTTTCATTACATGCTATTAACAAAGCCAGTTGCTGAATTTATTATGAAACAGATTTAATGTATTTTTTATTTCCTCCAGAACATAAAAAGCAGTACAAAGTTATATGAAAGGAAATAAAATCGGATTTCCAGAATAAAGTTTAAAACAGCTCAATTTTAATAAAGCAAATATGCAACCCAAAATGGCAGAAGTTAAAGTAAGTTTTCATACTATTAATAATTGTGATAAAACTGAGTGAATAGAAAAAGGACATTTAAAAACTTGAAATACAAAACTTATGAGAATGTCTTGAAAGTGGAAAGTTTTTCCAGGACACATCATTAGGTTCTTTAATATAAATTTAACGCAAAGGATTGTGATACAGTATATACACACAAAGACATGATAGCATGAAATAAATTGAATGAGTTCTAGACCAGGAGTCTGGAAATCAACATTCTAACTCAGTCTCTATGCAAACTTGAAGCAACCAAGTGTCTTCTCCAGACCTAACTCTAAGACGGGGACAGGACGGTTTTGAAGACCTCTACTAACCATAACGTTTCTAGATTTTATTATCTGGCTTAAATGACGCAGTCCTAATTCTGGAGTGTGAGTTTGTGTCTGGGGAACAGAAAGGGGAATGATAGTTAAGATTGGGAAATGCCAGTGAGAGTCTCAAAATATTTCACTGGTGGACAATATGCATCTGCCCCATTAAAATTAAAATGTAAGATGACTAGACATAAAGTAGCCCAACAGCAGTGGGACAATATGTTCATACAGTCATGCTGGAGATGCTGCTGAAGATCATTCCATTAGTTACATGTCAGAAGACCTTGTCAGAGACTCATATATACCTGACATCTGTAGTGACTTAAGACAAAAAAAAAAAAAAAAAGCAAAGGGTAGGGAATCTAACCCTTGGAAAAGCAAACGATCACATTTAGTATCAAGTTCATTCTAAAAGGAAAATAAAACGGAGTTTAGAACATAATTCTGAAAGTGAATAAAAATATCTCCCTGTGTTCACACAGTCATTGCTGGAGAGTCAACTGAAGATGGAATGGTCAGTGACAAGTCAGAAGATGTAGGAGACACAGATATAAAACCAAGTCCTGACACAGGTAAAATAATATTCTTTGTTTTCTTGGTGTGTGACATAATAGATACATAAGATGTTGCTATGGACTGAATCGTGTCCCCACGAAATTCACGTGTTGCAGCCCTAATCCCCAATGTGGTGGTATTTAGAGAAAGGGTCTTTGAAGGGTAATTAGGTTTAGATGAGGTGCCCGCAGGATGGGTTTTAGATTTTACTATATATATAAAATAACAGATGATGTAATACCTAAAATGTTATGATATATTATGAAGTACTATTGGATAATCCTCATATTTACAAAATACATAAATGGAAGGTAGAAATTATTAATGAAAGTAATGTTTCCCATGGCTGTTTTTCTCAAACTGTAGTAGCATCAGCATCGACTGAGAACTTATTCAAAAACTCTGGGCTTGGGGCCAGGAATCTGTTTCAACAAGTCCTCCAGATGATTACGATGCATGCCAGTTAGAGATCCACTGCCCTATCGCATAGGTTACTAAGAGAGAGGAGGTGAGAAGAGTTTGTGCTTCCTATCTGATGGTTTGCCTCTTCTACACAAACCAAAATTGGGGGCGGGGGGGTACCACATCCCCAAGGAGAAGCCTCATTGTTAAAAAGACCTTATACATATAGTCTTTCAATTCAAAGCATCATACAGCCTTGGAAAATGTAAAGATCAATGTTGATGTAACAAACTAGGTAATCAAATTCCTCATACTCTTGGCCAACTTCTTTCTTTGATTTATCAGGACAGAGTCTGTGCACCTTAGGTTTCAGAGGGCATCACAGCAATAGTCTTTTGTCATTAAGAGTTGAAAATCAGATTATTACCATCTTTAATAAGAAAAATTTCCATTAAAAAAGCGAAGAGCTTTAGTATTTTAAAGATTTTACCTTGCTAGTCCTCTGGAAAACTCACTTAAGTACAACATCTCAAGATAATTTTTTATATGTAAAAGGAAAAGATTAAGTCAAATGTACAAGTTTTTTTTTTTATATGTTTACATGGTAATTTGGAATATATTTAGAAAATATGAAATAGGATAAATTTACAGTCATTCTAGAAATCATGTATGATATTTTAAACTTTCACATGAAAATAAAAAGCAAAGATATAAACCCACAAGAATCCAAGCAGCTAAATATATATTTAAAAAAACTTAAATAGGCAAGGATTTTAAGCACACTTGCAATATACACCTATTGATTCATAAAAGGAAAAAACAATACATCAAATATACTTGCTTTAAAAAAAATTTCACAACAAAGTAATGGATATTTTCATGTAACAATAGGTTATTTCATTTTAATTTTACATGTTTCACTAATGAAATTTTGAAATTGGAGTTGCTATTGCTTCACACTTAACTTTGACATCTGGTCATAAAACTGATCCCCCAAAAGTATTTTCTTTCCTATCTTAAACGTATGCTATAAGTCATAAACTTCTCTTTGTTATTTTAAATAAAATTTCAGCCAGAGCTATAGACCCCTTGGATTCTGCATAACTAGATTCGTTCCCAATTTGGAATTTCTAGAGATTCTTTTTTTTTTTTTTAGTGACAGTGTTTAACTTCGTTGACCCAACCAGAATGCAGTGGTATGATCATAGTTCACTGTAACCTCAAACTCCTGGGCTCAAGAAAGAGATCCTCCTGCCTCAGCATCCAGGGTAGCTAGGAATACAAGCACATGCCACCACACCTGGCTAAATTTTTTTTTTTTTTGAGACAGACTCTCGCTCTGTTGCCCAGACTAGAGTGCTATGGCATCAGCCTAGCTCACAGTAACCTCAAACTCCTGGGCTCAAGTGATCCTCCTGCCTCAGCCTCCCGAGCAGCTGGGACTACAGGCATGCACCACCATGCCCAGCTAATTTTTCTATTTTTAAGAGAGACAGGGGTCTCCATCTTGCTCAGGCTGGTCTCAAACTCCTGACCTCAAGCAATCTTCCTGCCTTGGCCTCCCAGAGTGCTAGGACTACCGGTGTGATCCACCATGCCCAGCTAATATTTTTTTTTTCTATTTTTAGTAGAGATGGGATCTTGCTCTTGCTCAGGCTAGTCTCAAACTCCTGACCTCAAGCAATCCTCCCGCCTCGGCCTCCCAGAGTCCTAGGATTACAGGCCTGAGCCACTGCATGTGGCCTTTTTTTTTTTTTTTTTAAAGACAGTGTTGCTTAGGCTGGTCTCAAACTCCTGGCCTCAAGTGATCCTCCTGCCTCAGCCTCCTAAAGTGTTGGGATTTTAGGCATGAGCCTCTGCACCCAGCCCACTTCTGGAGATTCTGATTTAGTGGGTTGGAGTCAGTTTAGGTGCCCACATTTTTAGATTTTCTCAAGCACCGCTGGCATTGGAAACCACAGCTATGTTCTCATACTCAAACTAACAGCTGAAGAAAGTAACACATAAGCTTCAATTTAATTCCATTCAGGGAAGAAAAATTAGCTAACTCTAATAAATTATCACTTAAAAATTTATGAATAATGCAACATGAACAAAGTTAATCACTGGGAAGAATCACAGGACTCTCAAGCTACTCCTACACCACATTAAGTAAAAAGAAATGACCCATGAAAATTGAATTAACCACTTCTTTTGATATAAAATTGATTTTTTATTTTTGGCCCTGGTGTGAAGCACAGGCAAGACAGGATAAAAGGAATCAGGAAGTTACCGGAGAAGAAAGGACTTTGCCAAAAGAAAAATGTGTGCTTGACAATCTTATCATCTTCCTGTCTCTTCTGAATAGAAGAGAGAAACAAAATTGACTTAATCCATACCCAATATCTGCTGCCATTTATATGAGCTGAATAGCTCAATAGCTTGGTATTTCTTGTAAGTCACTGTTTTCTACTATAGGACAGTCACAGGTACTATTCTAGCTTGGAGGGGTGGAGTCAGGCATACTTAACTAAGCACAGGAATTATATAATAGTAAATATATCCTATTAAAGGAGATCACTCTGAACTTCAGCCTAAACAATCACAAGTGAAATACCACATTGTTCAGCTGGATGTGGTGGTTCACGCCTGTAATCCTAGTACTCTGCCGAGGTAGTAGGATCGCTTGAGCTCAAGAGTTCAAGACCAGCTTGAGCAAGAGTGAGACCCCCGTCTATACTAAAAATATAAAAAAATTAGCCGGGTGTGGTGGCACACACCTGTAGTTCCAGCTACTCAGGAGGCTGAGGCAGCAGGATCACCTGAGCCCAGGAGTTTAAGGTTGCTGTGAGCTAGGCTGACGCCACGCACGGTACTCTAGCCCCAGCAA
>CAUYSK010057893.1:0-24625 GCA_963575035.1 Avahi laniger
CACATACAGCCTACTGATCTTTGACAAAGCAGACAACAATATACATTGGGGAAACGAATTTCTATTCAATAAATTGTGCTGGGAGAATTGGATAGCCACATGCAAAAGAATGAAACAGCATCCATATCACTCACCATTAACAAAAGTTAATTCAAGATGGTTAGAAGACTTAAAGGTAAGGCATAAAATCATAAGAATTCTAGAAGAAAATGTTGGAAAAACTCTTAGATATCAGCATAGGCAGGTGTCCTTCTAAGAAGAGATTAGAACACATATCTTTAGAGTGGGAAAGACCATATGAAGACACCGGAGATACAGCCATCTATAAGCCAAGGAGAGAGGCCTCTAAGCAAAGCAATTGCTGACACCTCGATCTCAGACTCACACTCCAGAATTGTCAGATCTCAGACTCTAGAATTGTGAGAAAGTAAATTTCAGTTGCTTAAGCTACCCAGTCTGTGGTACTTTGTTAAGGCAACCCTAGTACACTGTTATACTTAGCTTTCTCACCTCTGATTGTCTGTTTTACAAATTCTTACTTTTAGTATACATAAATGTGTTTTTCTTCCACTCTGAACATTCTTGAGAAACGCAAGCATACCTACAAGTTTCTTCTATATTCTATAGAGTTTTAAACATATTTATTTTGTACAAAATTACTTATGTTAGTGCATTCATCTTTTCTATTTGAATTATTCTCCTGTTATATCCCTACGTGTTTTATTCTGGGATCATAGATTTCTTTTGGCTGACATAAGAGCACAGAGTTTAGAAACACATCAGCACAGGTTTGATTGCAAACTGGGCAATATGGGGGCAGGATGTTTACCCTTTCTAAGCTTTAATTTCCTCATCAATAAACTGCAAGAAGGTATAACAACTTCATAGATTTTTGTGTGGGTGAGGCTGGTGCCTAGTATATAGTAAGTACCAAATGCTCTACCATGTTCCTACTTTTTTTTGACTAATTGTTGTTCTACAACTACCTTCAAGCTTTGGTGAGAGTTTCCTACCTAAAATGTGCCAATATTGTCCTTTTTGAAACTCCAGTTTTTCCTTAGACATGTACATATATTAAAATTATATTTGTATGTACTAGTGTCTCTTGCATTAGACTGGAAGTCAGGTCAGTGACCATTCTTCACTCATGTTTTTATTCCAGTGTCTGACATATAGTATGAATAACACATTTAAAATAGTAGACTATTTCCTATATAGCATTTAATTTATTCATCACACTATCCTTCTAAATTTGGTAGTAAGAGCATTGTTTCCCTATTTTTATAGTTGAAAAAATTGAAAATATTTTTGTTGGTGTTTAATATGACCTATGACCTATTTCAGATACTGCCAGTGACTGGCCTGCTGCCTGCCTGCCTTCTTTCTCTCTTCCTTTTTTCTTTCTTTCTCTCTACTCCTCGACAGTCAAGACTTTCATTGATATGGGTTGGACCCAAATTAGGGATGACAGAATTGAGCAACCTAAAATACAGTATAGAAAATTAGTGCTGTTATGTACATTATCCTCCAATAGGAACTGTAAATACCAGTGGCCATAAATAAATGTTACAAATGTAGCAATTGCAGTGTGTAAGGAGTGATTATTTTTCTTTGTTCTTCTGAAAAATTGGCAAGAGAAGTAACTGGAAAAAAAAAAAAACAACAGCTATTGCTTTGCTCATGACAGATTCTCCCATTTACTTTTTAAAAAGCTTCGTTGTATTAAGGTCACGTGGTATTCACATCCATGTAAAGCAATGGCATCCTTATTTTGAAAGATTTTGTAACATAACCTTTTAGGACAAAGAAGGAACTTGTGAGAAATTTGCCCTAAAAACCAGACTGAAAAGACTTAATGTGTATGAGGCATGTGACTTCTAGGTCTGCATTTTAGCTAGAGTAAAAATAAATCAATCAATTTGAAGATTTCTAAAAGTTATAGACTGTGTATAAATGTTCTATTATAGTCTTAATATTAAATAAAAACTGACATTTATAAAAACACTTGTTATTTTTGATTTTTTTATTAAAGTAAAATATATCTGCAGAAAAGTTCACAGGTGGATAACTCTAAATTTTCATAAACATGAACATACTTCTATAACTAGCACCCAATAAAGAAACAACACATCTAGAACCCCCAAACCCCTCTTCCTGTTTCCTCCCAATCACTACACCCTCATCCCCATTAAAGATAATCAAATCCTGATTTCTGAAAACATAAATTAATTTACCCTGGCTTTTTAGCTTATATTAATGGCATTGTAGGGAAAGGAAATTTTTACATTTACCCTCTTAGGGTTTTCAGCTTGGCCTGAGACTTAAAGAGGGAAAAAACACAGCAATTTAACGTAAGTTTTATGTACCATACGAGCCCTCGTAAGGAAATAAAGACCCAAAGCAGCAGTTAGAGTTGAACACTTACATATCGAGTTGGACAGTGTACTGAATTTTGGAAACTTGACAAGGCAAAAGTGCTAGGGTTAAGGTAATTAATTGGGTGAAGTGACTAGGAAGATAGGCATTAGTTTAATAAGGTTCGTTTGCACAGACTTCTCTAGGCTTTGATTTCCCATCCTTGACAATAAGAATATTACATTTCTCCTGGTATAGGGAAGATATCTTTCACGTGAGAATTTTATGGTTTGCTTTTAAGAAATGAAAAAGAAGGGTCAAAGCACCCTTCTTGCACTTGCTGTTTTTTTTTTAACATGCCTTTATTTCAAATAATTCTTATGCCAAGTGGAATATTTTGGGGTACCCTATTCTGAAAACCTTCAGTATCGTAAGTCTGGTTTCTTTCATTCAATGTATGTTTCTGAAATTCATTGATTTTATTGTGTGTTGTAAATAATTCATTCATGTTGTTGAATAGTATTCCACTCTCTGAATAGCTATTCAATCAATGATGGGCATTAAAGCAGTTCGCAGGTTTGGGCCACTGTGAATAGCGTTGATACAATCATCCCAGAGTATGTCTTCTGGCAAACACATGTGCAGTGAAATTTATATGCCATGGCAAAGGCATATATTCAGCTTTAGAAAATGTTGCCAAACATATTTCCAGAATAGATGTATTAATGTATACTCTCACTAGTAGGCCATGAGAATTCTGGTTTCTCCACGTAATTGTAATTTCTTATATCTATCATTTTTGAGGACTTAAAATAGTTCCTGTTCAGTGAGTAGGAAATTTGCATAGATTATCAATAATCCTCATAACAACCTTTCAGAGTAGAATCAAATTTTCATTTGTCAGAAAAAGACACTTATGTCAATAAGGTTAATAAAATTTTCAAGGTCATATAGCTGATACTATCAGTGCAAGCACTCCAACAGAGGTCTTCCTGACCATATAGTTTCATAATCTTGATATTATCATAATCTCATAAGTAGAGAATTTAATGAGATAATGCCTGTGGAAGCCATCCATAAACCTCACTATTCAATAGCCATTGTTGCTTCAATTTTTATACTTTCCTACATTTTTTATATATTATTTCTGTAACAGCTTTGTGAGGAGGTTTTATTCTATTTTATAAATAAGGAAAATGAGATTCAGAAAATATAGGGAACATTCATGAATTCATTTTGAATGAAATCTCTAGGTCAGAGTACATAAAGTATAGGATGTGAGTCATGTGACGACAGGGGCTCTTTTGTTCATCACTGCATCCCCAGTGCCTGGAAGAGTTTTGGCATATGGGAAGCATTCAATAAATAATTGATGAGTAATTAAATGCTTGGATGAAAGAATAGCCAAAAAGGTTTATATGAAAATGTTTCTCTAACCAATAAGAGTAGTGTGTAGACAGTTCCCTGAATCTCAGTTGTCATCCTCTAATACTTTGTGCAAAGAAAATGTCCTTCTTTGAGAAAGTGTATATTAATTTTATCGAATTTTTCTTTTTACAGAATTGCTTCCAAAACCAGGAAAATCAGCTACTTTCCTTTGTTAGAAGTGAACACTGTGAAGTCAGAGGTATATTTCAATCTAACACTACAACTTAGACATCTCAGAAAATTTGTTCTCTCATCCACCCATTTAACAAATATCTTCTCTCTTTCAGGGACAAAAAAATGTGCAATGTGCTGAGGATGATTTATGAAAGAGGAAAACATATTTCTTATCTTTGTAAACATTATAGTTACAGTTAAATATACCATACTGATTGGGACTCAAGTTTCCTAATCTATAAATTGGAATAATTTTAGTATTTCCTCATTAGAGTATTTCGGTAATTAAATTCGAGAGTACATCTATGAGATATAACTAACTTGTTACAAAATAGAATGGTCAATATTGTGAATATTCTTTAAATATCTTTAGCATAGTGAGCACCATTATACTAAATCATAAAAGACAGTGTCATAGCCATAGAATTAGATTTGTATTGTGTTTTATGGCCCTTGCAAACTTAGAGAGAAATAGCCATTGATTCCCTCTATCTCCCATTTATTAATGTAAATAATTATTTCTTTTTTTACCAAATAAAACCCTAAGTCCTTCCTGTGTTGGTTTATCTAATCACTTGTTCATTATTATATTTACAAAGGGAATGCTAAAAGAAAAAAATAAAAACTTCTGACAAATTAAATTTAACAATGTTTAAGCAAAGAATGATTCATGAGTCAGGCAACACCCTGACCCATGCTGGTTCAGTGAGCTCTGCCCAGCTATGTGAGCAGCAAGCTTTCATAGGCCAGACACGAAAGCAAAATAGAGAGAACACCTGACGGGCTACAATTGGGCATCTGCCTTATTTGGGCATGTAATGAGGTATTTGCCTAATTTGGACATGGTGTGACAAATTAGCTGCCTGTGATTGGCTGACACCTCGCTGTTTGGCACAAGGATGTACTCTTATGTTAGGATTTCAGTTTGTTTACATATTAAGTTAGATTGTAGCTTGCCACTTAGGAACTCAAGGCACAGAGGCTGCCTCAGGCCAAATTTAATTTAATTCAAAAAGAAGCTGGTTATCTGTGGAATAAAATGCAACTTCCTGGCACTGTAAGGGTACAAATACATTCTATTTACATGGAACCCACCTTAAATGACTATTTCCTAAGGCTCTACCATCTTTATTTACCAGATAGTCTCTAATTATTCTCTTTAGGAGTCCCTGCTGGGTGACCTTTTTTCCTTTTTATCCAGCAACAAAGTTCCCAAACCTAGACTTTTCTCAAGCAGAACTTTAGGGCCACTAGAGCAATCATTTTGTTTTTTCCCCATTTGCACTGTAAAAAGTGTTTTTCTTCCCAGGGATCACAGGTGCACAAGGCTATGAATAGCAGTAGCAGAGGGGCAGAGCAATGGTTCTCGCAGCCTTCTGTAGGAGGGAGTCCCTGCAGAGTCCCTGTGCTCTTCTGCTACGCACTGGGCCCAGGGAATAAACTGCCTTAGCCTTCCTGTTAGTCTTGTCCCTTAAAAGCTAGTTAGTTCAGAGCACTTTAATGATTTTTAGGGCACAGGGTAGCCATACTCCACTAATCAAAAATCTCTTATAATACTAGCTTCAATATGAGTAAATAACGCCCATTCGTTCATCAATCATTTAGGGAGGATGTTGTTTGTACCAGGCTTTGTGCTAAACATTGGCATGAAAACAATAAATATAATACAATATAGTTCATGGTCTCTAAGACTACACAGTACTGTACATGTTGGTGGTGCTACCAAGAGATGTTTGTGTACTTTTATTGACAAGTTCTGAAAGGCCATCTTATCTTAATTTTGGATTTCTTAACCTCACAGTGATCAGGACATTCTCTTTCTGAAAGATGTTTTAAGATCTGTTCTCCATTCCCCTGATTTCCTATCCATCTTTAAATCTCATTTAAATGACTTTATTTTAGTTTGAAAATCTCCACTTTGTATAACTTTCTCAAATTTGCTATTGAAGTTTTCCTTACAATAGGCAATGATTGCAGGATCATAATGAAATTACTGAAGAATTGTTCATTAAAGTTGTATTTTATTTTTCTTGACACTTTTCTCTGTGAGCTGTCACACCATGGTCAAGATTTTGAAGAAATAGTTTAGCTAAGAATGCTTCCCCAAAGGGGTCTGCTTGCTTGCTTTCTTCCCATTGATGCTGAAATTTTCCAATATATTTTCAATAACAGGAATAAGGATATTTAAGCCAGCAAAAGACCTTTCATGAATTAAAATATACTGACTACTTGTATAAAAACTATTTTCCTAATTAAATTATGTTAATTTTTTATAGAAACACAAGTTGCCAAGTCATTCAAAGTTCAGTATGAATAAATAATAATAAAATCCCACATTTTTTCGGTCATTTATAATTCACAAAGCAAATCAAAAATTTTACTTCATGTAAATTTTCTAACATGCCCACAATGTAATCGCTTACACATAAAGAGAAAATAAAGGGCTTAGAAAATTTAAGTACTTTTTTTGATAACATGGTTACAGTTTTAAAAGCCCTTTTTCTAACTCTACATTAAATGTAATTTCCATTAGACCATAAAATACAGGAATGTGAAGGAATTTTTAAACTAATCACTTTATGTAAAAGCAAATTTTTAAACTAATATTTGCCTAGCTCTTATCTCAAAAACAATGACATAGAAATGAGGTTTATTCCTGTTTGTCTCATCTTTTTCCTCCATTACTATAAAAATGAGCCCCTCTTGCTGTTTACAAAATTTGGGAGATGGTCAGGACATACATTTCATCACAGGCATAAGTAGATAGATAATATCTCTAGAAAAAAAATGTGATATAAAACTCTAGACATTTAGAAAATAAAACTTAATGTTTTACTAATAGTTTTGATATCAATAATAACACAAGTTTTGCTACTATGAAATATGTGCAATGAGGACTTAGATGTGGCTTATAAAATACCAATACTTTCAGGTATGCATTAAAATATTTTTGTTAACAATAGAGGTTGAATTTTGTAGGTTTAATATGTGAAATAAACAAAAGACTCAAAGAGCTTAATTCAACCATCAATTTCATGCAACCTGGAATTAAATCGAAATAGTTTGACTTGCTGCAAGTTCAGTAATCTTTTCACACAATAATCTCTCTTCCATTTAGAAGATATTTCATAGTTGAAATAGAATTTAGACAAAGAAGAAAAGTAAATATATAAACAACTATTTTTTCCCTTTCATGAAAGAAATTAAATGATAGCCAGTCATTATTGTCATTTAGAACTTTTTATATTCCTTAGTATTTTGAGCATTATTATTAAATATCTAGCTTGGCCTTGTCAGTAACCATTATGACACAACACAAAATCTGCATTCAATCTCCTGAAGTCTACTCTGGGTGTGGGATCACCGGACCCAGTGTGATGATAACCCATGTAGCTGAACAGCAATAGCTTGACCCTCAGTTTTCGAAAAACACATTTAACTACTCATTCACTTTAGCAGTCTGGAATATTCAATGTTGCTGTATAATAAATGGGTAAGCATTTTGAATTTAATACTTAAAAGCCTTGAATGTATGATTACAATGATAATTGATGTGCAATTGTGTGATTTGCAATGTCAAAAAATGTAAAATCCAGACTTATTTTCTGTGTCAAAGAATGTAGACAAATGTATGAAATAATTTTAAGTAATTTTCTGCCTGTGATAATTAAAATTTACAAAACAATTTTAAAAACTTCTTTTCAAAAATGGATACATTTCTGTTGCACATAAAATGCACTTCAAAAGAATCCATATGAAGGAAAAGTTATAACACGTATGTGCAAATTATTTTGTCTGTGGGTGTGGCATTTTCATTCATCCTTAAATGGCATAATGCTCTTTGATAAAGAATCTGTTAACAATTACAATGAAATAAAATTATTATCTAAACTGAGGTTAATTGAAAGAACTAAGATTATCTCAGGAATACTACATAATTGTTTACTATATAGTCAATGAAAACAAATTATAGAAAGAGTAAATACTAAAATGAATAGAAAAATATCTCAAATTCTTTTTTAACATTAGTCATATGATTTTCATTAGCAGTTTTAAGTAGTAAATGGCAAAGACTATAAAATAACCCATAGAAAAAATATAACCCTGCCTATTTAAGTTTTGGCCAGAATGTTTAAAATTGTAGCCAAGAAGTCTTCTAATGAACTTTGGGGAAGAATCTGACTTAGAGCTAAAGCAGCTCATGATTGAAATTGGAATGCTTGAGAAAATTCAAAGGGCCTGGCTGTGATTCCCTTTAAATTTAATAACTCATTTGGATCATAGCCACCAAGCTCAAAGAAAATTTAGCCATCCAATTTGTACACTGGTCTTATTTTGTGGTTATGTATAAGAGTCTATCTCACATTCCAAAATAACATTTGATTTTATTTCTGATTTTTCTCTTTTTTTTTCTTTTTTTTTTTGTCATTTGTGTTGCTCTGCTTTTGAACAGAACCTTTCTGTCTAGGAGATCAGATAATGTAAGGCATCAGCATCATGCACGGAGATTGTGAGGTCCCTAGCGTACAGTAATGGGAGCTAAGTTGGTTCCGGGCCCTTTGGCAAGAGGATGTCATGAAGGCATACCCTACAGTGGGAAAAGTTGCTACTTCTGCCATTTTTACTCTCTCCTCCACAATTTGCCTGGCAAGGGAAAAATGACAAAAAGAGGAAGATAAAGAATTCATTACATGGAAATGTTCTCTCTGGTTGTTTTATAAAATATAGCAAACCAGATAAACACCATCTATTATGCTTATAGAAAGTAAGTCTTATTAAATGAGCAGTAGACAACATATTCTAGGAAATTTCTTGACAACTCTAAGGCAGGTGAGAAGAAAGGAATAAAGATCAAAAAAAGTGAAAACTGGAACAAGTAGCAAGAGCTGTTAAATAAAACCAGGATTTTAGCCAAACCTGTGAAAAATTGGCTTTCCCTCTTCATCATTAAACCGGTTATTTGACTGAATCTCTCGGGAATCTCCCAAAAAAGTCAATAAATGCAAAACTCTATTGAGATGGAAGAGAAACTATTCTCAGACTAATGCTATAATGTCGGCCCAGAGACTTTAATGCCTTGTGACATTAGACACAAAAAAATTAATTTATGATATTACGTGATATAGATCATGGTTCAAAAATAGTAAATCAATGCTAATGTCTATGATTGTTGTGGAATGGATAGTGTTTACAGTTATATCCATGGAAAAACTTCATAATCTCAAGAGGATCAGCCAGTAATTCCTTTTTTCTTTATTTTCATATCTGTCAGTTATTCAGGCATTTTTTTTCTCCCTTATTGTCAGTGACCAGTATGACTTTGGGCCCACTTTTGTCCTCTCCCTCTCAGGCACACTGAGATGATTTATGTACTTCTACTGAAGTCTCAGCTTTCTCATTCTTTCCAAAAGTAATCACCACGGCACTCTCCTGATTTTTCCATGTCTTTAAAATATGCATGAACTTTCCAGAAGTTTGATGAAGGCCAAAGTATAGCTTTTGAATTATCACAAAATTTTCCAGAAAATAAAATAAACCAATCAGGATTTCAAAAGTAACAACAGCATGAGGATGATAACCTGAATAAAACTTGACGGCAAGAAATTTTTATGATATTCAGAACATGGGCAACATGGCTATTCGGAGATCAGAAGTCATTTAGTGGGAATCAGAGGGAAGTGAAATGAGGTTCTAGAGGTATTCTATAAAATAAAATAATGTCAAAGGACAGATCCCAAAATAAAGGACTTCATTAGGAGTACAAACCTGGGTGAGTGGCTTGAAAATCAATGGGTGAAATTAGGAAAATCTTTAGAGATTTTAAATTGCTGGTGAGCACAAAAGAATTATATACATGGGTATAAGAGAATATATAGGAAAATGTATAGGACTGTGTTGGTCTAAGCCCTGTGACTCTAATAAGTATCTATCAGATACTCTTTTGAAATGACAGAGTCTACTCATGAAGAGATATACTTCAAATAGACACCAAATATAAACCAAATTGGGCATAGCAGGAACACTGGGGTGAAGAGAGATAGATTATTCAGATAGTTATGAGGGATAGTAGACATGTAAATTATTATCAACAAGAAAATTTAAAACTTAGGAATATGTTTAATAAAAGTGATGTAAATATGTGCAAAAACATTTAACAAAAGAAGAAAATTTCCTTAAACTTATGAAACAATGTTCGACCTCATGAAGAAGATACATTCAAATTGCATATTGAAGCAAATTTTCACTTATTAAAAATCTAAATGTTTAACAGTGGCAAAATTACATACTATAAATACTCACTTTATTTTACCATAAATAGATATTTATTATTAGTTTCCTGGGCTGCTATAACAAATTTCCATAAATCAAGTGGCTTAAAACAACAGAAATTGACACTCTGAACAGTTCTGGTGAGTAGAAGTCTGAAATCCAGATGTCAGCAGGTTGGTTTCTTCTGTAGATTCTGAGATAGAATCTGTTCCATGTCTCCCCTAGTTTCTTCTGCTGGTTTCCAGCAATACTTGTCATCCCTTGGCTTACGGACACATCACTCCTATCTCTGCCTCTGTATCCACATGGCATGCTACCCTGTGTGTCTCTATTAGTGTCCAAATTTCTCTCCTATTAGAATGACAACAGTTATTTGACTTGGGACTACTCTAATCCTGTATAATCTCATCTTAACTAATAATATTTGCACAGACAGTATTTCCATATGTGATCACATTATGTGGTTCTGGATGAATATCAATTTTGTAGGATATTATTCTATCCAGGATAGATAGATTAGATAGATGACTGATTGATAGACTATATATTTATATAATTTTATTACTAATATTTTCCATTAATAGTATTATGATTTCTCTGTACTTTTATTTTTCATCATCTGGGATAGAAACTACTGTTTGGGAGAATCCAAAATAAGCAGTAAGCAACCCTAAACATGTTTATGGTGTCCTTAAAACAAGAAGAAAGAAAATGAGAACATTTTCTACTAATGTCACACAACACCATGAACTGGTCATTACTGTGGATAATTGAGTGTTCCATCAAAATTGATGCTTTCTTGTTTGATTTGGGATTAAATTTATAACTAAATTCAGTTTGTTAGCAGAAAATTAATACTTCGATAAATTACTTGATAATTAGTTATTGGTTATAACTAATGTATAAGGAAAATGTCAAAATCTTACTGCTACTCCTAACCATAGCAGCTATGATACTTTAGGACTTTGGTAAAGGAATATCCCCTCAACGCTGACAAGCATACAAATTTCATCATTTCACATAACTGTTAAACAGGAGATGTTTCCAGATTTCTCATGACTACCCTAATACTGTCAGAATCTGGGTTCATAGATTTCAGCGCAGACATCTTTGGTATATTGTTTATGGCTTCCAGAACTCCAGACATACAAGATCATCCTAAGAAGGAAGAAAGGTATGGAGTAACAGCACTTTTTACTTTCTGCCTCTCTTATTTTTTTTTTATGGGGAGGAAATTTTTCAAAGAAACATTTGATCAGACATCCTGTATATGGCATTGAACAGAGTCAGTCTCACGTGTATCCCTAAATAGATCACTGGAAAGAAAAATGAGACCACATTGATTTTCTGATAACCAACCTAATTCATTCTCTGGAACAAGTTGCATGGTCACCACACAAGAGATTCTGTAAATGAAGAAAGTTGGAATGGTAGTGGTTAGTTAGATAACAAACACTGTCTATCATACTAACACAGGATTATCCATCTCATGATGATGATTTAGTTTCTCAAGGATCTTAGAACAAACATTTGAAATCCACTAGAATGTAAGCTTTAAAGAACAGAGATTTTTGTCAGTTTTTTTCACTGATGCCTCCCAGGCCTGGCATGTAGTATTTGTTGAGTAAATATTTGCTGATTATGTTGAATAACCATATGGATGTCTTACATATAAAAAGGGAAGTCAAAAAATAGAACTTCGAAATTTGAAAAAAAGAAATGCATGCCCTGTGAATTTCTCATGGCCTCAAAGTGGATATACAAAAGTATTTGGATATATTTTGCTTCCAGCTTATGCTTTAGTCTGACAAAAACTGCCCCAGAGAAGGATGAGGCATCCTTGCTATAATCTTCAAAGAATTTCTCTTAGCATGATGGGTAGAATGAAATACAGGAATATAGGTAGAGATGATAAAAATGATAACATCTTTAATATGTATATTACTCATTTGTTTTTTTTTCTCTCTCCCCATGTAGTCTCATTCAAGGGTTCTTTTTATATATCATTTATATCAGCGGTGGCATATTTTTAAGCATATGGGACAACCCAAAAAGTCCTTTGGGGAAGTCATTAGACTGAGCATACAGTTTTAGATTTCGGAAAGCAGTAAAAAACCTCAGATATCAATTTTTTTAAAAAAGGGTATGATATTAAAATCAATCTACTAAACTCTAGGTCTGTTAATTCATTAGGAAACTAGAGATTAGGATTTTCTCATGTATAATGGAAATGTATTAAATAAAAATCTGTATGAAAGTTGCATTTGGCATGTTGGGAATGGAGAATCCAAAGCAAAACATTGTTGCTATGGTTATGCTGATGTTTCCCTTGTTATTGCTGTTGCTGCTATGACTAATTCTATTACTGTTAATTTATAATTGAGAAATTCTTGAAGAATATTTTTTTTAAATAAAAATAATTAATATTTATCACCATGTCGGCATCTTTCTGGGGATATATGCTGTGGCAAAGATAGCAGAGAGTGAACATAGAAAGTTGAAGAAGCAGTTCAGGAACTGGCAAAGTTTATAATAGTGGCAAAGTAGAGGAGTGTAATTCTGACTTTGTTCTCAGAGAAAGGTTTGCAACTGGAGAAATAAAAACAAAAAGTAAATAATGTAGACAAATGTTGATGTACTAGGTATCTTACAGCTGTGGTTGCGATCAGTACAGTTTGAAGAGAAATTCTTATGCTGCTACTTTCAGAATATGAGGGAAAAGTGGTCCTCAAGTGAGGAAAGGCCTGGGGCCACTGAGTACAAAATAAAGCAGCCATAAAAGCTACTAGTTGGTGGGTAGGATAGCAAAGTAGCAGATAATGTTAATACCAAATCTGTAGATCCTATCTACAAATTAGGAAATATTTCTTGTTTTCTGACGTATGAGAGAATTCTGAAACTTAGAAGTCTCCCTCCTCTGTTCTTTCACTGCGTAATTATAAATACTAAGAAAAGAAAGGACTTTCAGAATTAAGACTGACAGTCTTATTTCACACTAATTATCTTCTATCTGTGCTGCCCACTAAAGTAGACACAAGACACATGGGGCACGAACATGTAAATGTAAATTACTTAAAATTTTAAAAAATCCAATTCTTTAGCTACACTACCCATATTTCAAGAGTTAAATAATCACATGTGGCTCACGGCTGCCCTACTGGGCAGTGTAGATATAGAACATTTCCATAACTATAGAAAGTTCTACAAGACAATACTCTGTACCAGCTAAGTTATGCTTAAATGTGTCCAATGTTGCATTTCAATTTCTAAATCGGATATTTTAAAAACATTTTCTTGTAGGAATCTTAGAATGAGGATATTATTCTTTGATAAACAATGGACTTTGTTTTCTATTAAATGGGGACCATTTTTACTAAGTTATATCTAGTGCATAACTAGTTAAAATACGGTCCTCCATGAATATACTTTAATTTCTTCCCCCTATATTTAACCACATGGATTCACAAACATATGTATTATTCTAAAGTTATGATCCACAATTTCAATTCCCTGATCAAAAAGTTTCATCCTGACCCCTTTCCTACCCTTCTCACTTTCTCCATGAATTGTTTAATCTAGGTGCATGGTTTTTATGGTCTTCTACAGCCTTTTCCTCACCTGGTTTTCCTACCTTTTCTACTTTTGTTCTGCAGAAACACTCATCCCAAGTAAACTGCTGTTCTCTTTCACTTCCTTACCCTGTTTTATTCTTTTTTTAATAAATACAACACTGTGCTCCTGGGCACCTAAAGGTAAATCAATTATATTATTAAAAGTTATTGAATGCAAACTCTATATAAGGACTGCAATATATAACAACATCCTTTATTTCAATCAATGCTTAAGAAACCTGTAAAGTCCTAAGTATGAAAATTTCCACTTAAATGTTCCTTGGCCTGACACACTTACTAAATTCTCTCACCTAAACTTGGATGGTATATACTATAAGCACCCCTCATTCTATGGCTATCTCACATTATTCCATATAATATGTTTTCCTGACTAGCCATGTATTATTTTTTAAAGCTTAGGTTAAGACTTTAAAGGATTGCAACCAAGATTTATCTATCTCTGTGTACTGTGTGTTTCTTTACATTGGCATCTTGCAACCATTAACTTGCTCTGGTCAATAAATTTATTTTATTGAGGACAATGTCGAGTTTAATTTACCATAAATATATTACCATTCTACCAAGCAACCAAGATTCCCCTGACATTCAATTACAAGCTGTGGCAATACCTAGATGTGGAAAAATATTTATAGATTTTCTTGTGCCAGAAATGCTCATATCTTTGCCAAATCAAAGGGGAGAACTGCTTGTTGGTTGATTCACAGGCAGTTCTCTGATCTCTGCTATCTCTCTCCTACGCATTTTCCTACGTCCCAGTATCATCAGTGCACTGCTATTCTAGTACCTTGGCCAATAATCCAAATGAAAAATGCTCACTCTTTGCTTATGGAGACAGGACCAAGTTAAATATTACTAAGTGATCCTATTGAGGTCTTCCATACTCTCTCGAGAATGGAGGCATGAGTGAAGGAAGACCATAGATTTTCTTCACAAAAACTTAATTCCTTAGAAAGGTGATCTCATCTCTGCCAGTCTTCTGCTTGTATTAATAGAGCAAGGGGATAATAGGGGAGGAGGAGGTTTTATGGTTGTCAGTGCAGTCAGCTCTCTAACTGAAATCTCTCAGACTTTCTGTGGAATTCCTGGTATGAGAATGTAGCAGACAGAATTGTAAGATGGCTTCGCGATATTATTAATATTAATACTACCTTGATTATGTTACATGGCACAAGGAATTTTGCAGATGTAATTATACTTGCTTAATTAACCATAAAAAATACAGGTTATCCAGGTGGACTTAACGTAATCACATGAGCTCTTAAAAGCAGAGTATTCTCTGGCTGGTAGCAGAAAAGGCAATCTTAGGAATTTGAGGCCTCAGTTGTTTGATGCAAGAGAGTTTTCCTTTGCTAAGAAGACCATGAGGCAAGGATCAAGAACAACTTATAGCATCTGAGAGAAGTCCCAAGAAGAAATCAGAGACATTAATCCTACAACTACAAGTAATTGAAATCTGCCAGTAATCTAAATGAACTTCAAAGCAGGTTGTTCCCCAGAGCTGAGAGCTTCCAACGAGAACCCAGCCCTAAACATCTGTACCCCCATAATATGCTGAAATAAAAAAACAAAACAAAACAAAAACAAAACAAAACAAAAAAGAACCCAGCCTGGACAATATCCTGATTTTGGCTTTCTGAGCCACTAAGCACAGAACCCAGATATCTGAGCTACAGAACTGAGAGCTAATAAATGAGTGTTTGAAGCCACTAAGCTTGTGGTAATTTGTCTTATGGCAATAAAAAAAGAAATACTACATTCGCAAACTTCTAGTACTATAACTACTACTAGAAATAGCAAACATTTACATTGTACTTATTTAATGTCAGGTGCTCTTCCACACACTTCACAAACATTAATCAATGCTGGTAACAACCCATAGTAAAGGTACTATTATTTTCCCAAATAGAGATGAAGAAATTGAGGTACATGATTATTAAGTAACTAACCAAATTGTCAGAGGAAATAAGTGATAGAACTAGCCTTGAAATTCAAGCAAGTTGATTCCAGATGTCATGCTTTAAACGACACATTATACTAACATTTTTAAAATCATATTGCACTCACACACATTCCATTTATCTAACACTATTTGCATCTAATTCCTTTTTTTAAGTTGTAAAATTCCAGATGTTTAGTTTTTACCCTAAATGAATTCATTCATTCCACAAATATTTGCACAGTGATTTGATTGCTAATATACAGAAAGCATAATAGCCCTCAAAGCATCAAAAATGAAATGTTAAAAAATAAAACAGCACAGATATCATCCTGGTTAAATTGGAAGTCTGGTAAAGGAAAAAAAACAATGCATGAATATTAATGACACAGCAAACTCTTCTTTGTGATGAGGTTGCTTGATTAGTATCCCAAATGAGCTTCCTTTTGCCCATTATCCACTGGAATAGCAGTGTTTTGTTGTTGTTGCTTGGGACTTTTTTCTTTGTATTTCAATTTTGTTTGTTATTGTTTTGTTTTGTCTTTGTCTTATTTGCTTGCTGCTATACTCTCAGTATTTAGAAGAGTACTTAAAATGTAGGATTGTAAATAAATATTTTCAAGAATGAGTAACACTGTGAATGGATAAATAAAAGAATTACCCTTACCCGACTGGTTAAGTAATAAATATTTTCATAAGCACTTTCTTCATTGAGAAGGCATATATTTCCAGAGTAGAAATAATAACCTTCAAAATCAGGTCCGGTCCGGTGGCTCACACCTGTAATCCTAACACTTTGGGCGGCTGAGGTGGGTGGATTGTTTGAGGTCAAGAGTTTGAGATCAGCCTGAGCAAGAGTGAGACCTTGTCTCTACAAAAATAGAAAGGTCAGCTGAGCATGGTGACATGTGCCTATAGTCTCTTGGGAGGCTGAGGAAGGAGGATCACTTGAGATCAGGAGTTTGAGGTTGCAATTATCTATAATGATGCCAGTGCACTCTAGCCAGGGCAAGATCCTGTTGCAAAAAAAAAAAAAGGAAAGAAAGAAAGAAAAGTGAGTGTTGGTATTTAGTGGTGAGCATAGCTGCCTTCCAAAAATCAAAGTGATTTTAAGGTTGCTTCTTCTGTATAGTTTATAGAAGATTGCAAAATATCAGTACTTCTTCTGTAAGATTAAGTGAACACTGGATAAACTAAAATGTCAATTAATTAATCAATAAAGATACAGAACAGGTTTGGAAGCAAATAACCGAATCAAATTCCAGAGAAGAACAAACGTTCACCAAATAATCAGAGATAGCAGAGTTTGCTGGGTCTGGGGGCACAGGATGTTGGAAGAGTAAGCTTGGTCTAGGCATGTAAACTTTGCTAGAAACCAATTGAACATCCAATGGCCATATGTGGACTAGTGTAGCAGACTGGAATCTAGAGGTCTCTAGACCACAGAGCTGTTCTTCACTGAACTTCCCTCCACTTCTCAATTCCTGCCCGTGGGACTCTTGTTGAATGAGAAGAGAAAAGGGAAATTTGAGGGTAGAATGGACAGCAGAAAATGATCCTGTGCCTCATAGTGCTTACATCCCAAAGCCCTGCTTTAGGAAACTCCCTGAAACCACATATGAGATATTAGAAATCAAAGAGAAATTAATAATAGTTAATGATCCAGTTGGGTCTGACCCACTTCAAATCCTAATTAGAAGAAGAAAGTGAACAAACCCTTACCCTAGCTACCTGGAAGTAGGAAAAAAAAAAAACCAAAGAAAAAAACAAGTTCTTTTTGGGAGAAAATATTTTTCTACTTCAGTTTCTGTTCTTTTTATATAAAACTTATGAGATATGCAGAGAAGCAGGAAAATATAAATCATAATAAAGAAAACCAAAAATAACGAGTAAAGCTATAAATGGCTCATGTTAAATTTAAAAACCAGGAATCTAAAATAACTATTCAAATATGTTAAAGAATTTAAAGAAAAGTATTGGGAAATGTGGGCAGAAAGATGATATAATAAAGCATAAAACAAATTAATTTTCTAGCCCTATAATATATAACGCCTATAATGAAGAATTTATTAGGTGTCATTAACAGCAGACATGACAATGCAGAGGTAAGTTCTGAGAACAATCTAGTTGAAACTGCTCAGACTGAGCAGAGAAGGAAAAAAAGAAGAAACCAGAATATCAGAGGAAGAGATCTGTGGGATAAGTTTAAATGGTCAAACACACATGTAACTGAATCCCAGAAGAATAGAAGTGAAAGAAGAAATAATTGAAAACCTAATGGTCAAGAAAAGCAGAATAATTACAAAAGAAACACATTGTCTAAGCACATTATAGTCAAATTGCTAAAAACCAAAACATCAATTGACAAATCTTACGAATATCCAAAGAAAATTATATACAACAGCAATAAAAATAAAGCGGCCTCCTCCTTCGAAATATTGAATGCAAGACAGCATCATATGAAAAATATGAAAAAAAGTGTCACTTAGAATTAATTATCAAGTAAAAATATGCTACAACATCAATGACATAAGGAAGACATTCTCAGATAAAACAAGGTTGTGAATTGTTTAACATCTGTAGAAGTGAAATAAATTTTTGTAATACCATAAAGAGGAGATGAGTTATAAATGAAAGTATATTATTGTCAGTTCCTTATATTCTTCATAAAGTGATATATTAATATAAATAATTCAAAGTGATGATGAATTAAGAATTTTATTTTAATCTTTAGATTGGCCATGAAAAATATAATTTAAAAGGTATATTGAAAAAGTCAATAGATGAATTAAAATACTAAAAGTTATAAAATGCTAAAACAATTACACTTGTTTGATCTAAAAAAAGAAAAAGGGAATAAAAAAGACAAAGGATATAATACACAAAGAGCAATAGAATAGAATTAAAACTAATTACATTATTACATTAGATGTAAAGGTACTTAACTTTTAATTAAAAGCCAGACACATAACAAAATAAAACAAGAAACATGGCCCCCCCCCAAAAAAAAGAAAAAAAAATCAGTATCTAGTATAATGGTCTTTATTAGGATCATGTTAAATAGAATGATACAGATAGATTGAAAGTAAACAAAAAGCAGATTATACACTATCTTAATAGTAATCATGAGAAAGCTGGTGTGGCTATATTAATATCAAATGAATAGCTGAACTGGATATTTTGTATTTATAAAAAGGTTAAGTAATCAAGATAAAACCAAATCATAACTATGTATACACCTAAAAATGTATGAAGTTAAATAATTAGAATTAAAAGAAAAAACACTCAAAACCACAATTATTGTTCACAATTTTAACAGAATTTTTTCCCCGTAAAAGTTCAGAAGATATGTTTATGTCTTATTGCTGCTGTAAAAATTACTGAACAAAAATCTAGTAATTTGAATCACATTTTGTTTTATTTGTTCTGGTGGTCAGAGTCCAAAATGGGTCTTAGTCTTTTAGTGTTCAAAAATCAAGATGTTCGCAGGGCTGCTTTTTTTTGGAGGCTCTGGAGGAAAATCCATTTCTTTGCCTTTGCCAACTGCCAGAGGCTCCACACACCTCTTGTCTTGTGATTCCTTCCTCTATCTTCAAAGGTAGCAAAGGTGGACAGTCCTCACATTACACTGAAACACTTTGACCTTCTTATCTTTCTACCTCTTTCTCTTTAATGGATCCTTATGATTATAATGGGACTATCAGAATAATCTTTTAATTTTAAATTCAGTTGAATAGCAAATTTCATCTACAAATTAAATTCCCTTTTGCCAAACTCATAATATATTTACAAGAGTTCTGTTTTGTTTTCTTTTTTTTCCTCTCTGTTGCCTGGTCTGAAGAACGTTTTAACATTTATTATTTTAAAGCAGGACCACTGTTCATAATTTTTTTAGTTTTCTTTCATCTAAGAAAGCACTTTTTTCTTCATTATCAAAATGTATTTTCACATGGTATAGAATTCTGTGTTCACTTTATTTTCCTTTAAGCACTTTGATGAGATTGCTCTAACGTGTTTTCTGTTTTCTGATGTGAAATCTATATTTATTCATATCTTTGTTCTTGTATGTACTGCAGTGTTTGCCAATGGATGTTGAAAAGGTGTTTTGTTGTTGTTGTTGTTTACCTTTGGTGTTCTGGAGTTTTAGTTTGCTTTATCTTAATGTGCTTTTCTTTGAGTTTATACAATTTGAGATTTGCTGATCTTTGGGAATCTGCATGTCTTTCACCAATTTGGGGACGTTTTCAAGCATTATTTCTTCAAATACTTTTTTTTTCTTTCATCAATCTTTTTCTCCTCTCTGGAACTCAAGTGACACTCAAATTTTTATATTATTCCATGTATATGAGTGGCTCTATTTAATGTTTTTTTCCTCCTCTGTTTCTCAGGTTGGATAATTTCTATTGACCTATATTTTTTCTCCACCATCTTCCTTCTACTATTGGCCATGTAGTTATGTTTTATTTTATATATTTCATTTTTCAGTCCTAAAAATTACCATTTTCTTGTCTAATATCTATTCAGTGCAGAATATCTTTTTCAATGTCTATCTTTCATTTTATTTCAAGTGTGTTCACCTCATGAAGCATGGTAATCACAGCTACTTTAACATTTTTATTTGATAATTCAAACGTTTTGGTCGGAGGAGGTGACTATTCCCTTAAGAAAATTTTATTTAATTATTAAATTTATATAACTAACAAGATATCCCTCCTTTTTTGTATGTCAAGTACTTTTGTATTGTATCTTGGACATGTAAAACATGTTGTGAGAATCTGTGTCCTGTTAAATATTCCTTAGAGTATATTAATTTGGTCATTTTATCAGACAACTCACTCCGTTAACTTCAGATTAAAATTTGTGTGGGCAGTGATTCCAGTATTAGTTCAGTTTTCAAAGCCTTTGACAGGTGTTTTGGGTTCACCACGCACATGTGCCACTCCAGGGTCAGTCTGAGACATTAGCAGTGCTTTATGTCATAGTTCTCTCACTACAGCCTTTGCTGTGCTTCTTTGGGTCTCTGTCATGTATGTACGCTTAGCTTGTTTGTGAATCTAGTGCTTATGTTAGAATATACACCATGTTATGCAGCTGTCATCAATTAGCATTTCCCCACACTCTCCAGGTACTACAGACCCATTTTTCTGGTTGATGGAGTTTAAAAAAAAATTGGGGAAAAATTTTTACCAGCTTGGAGAGTTCAGATGAAAACTAAATAAAACAAGGTTTTTCCTCAGACTGTGCAGCAATTAGGAATTCCTTTCCTAGTCTCCTAGCCAAAAAGGGAAGAATTTCGTCAGAGTTTGCGTGGAAGGCGAAGAGGAGGGGATATGTGTGCACTTGTGCACATAATTCACCGTTTTATTACTTGGGCCAGTGTTGGAACAATGCCAAAAATGTAAAGGAGAAAAAAAATAAATAAATAAAGAGGTACTTCCCCACAGTACAGATTCTTCTCCAAATTTTGATTTCCTTCCCAAATCTACTCATCGTTCTTTACCTTTTAGTGTCCTCATGTTGTTGTTTTTGAATATTGTCCACATTTTTTAGTTAAAATCAGTCGGAGAGAGGAGCTTGTAGTGATCTTATTTCATCTTAACTGGTGCCGGAACACTCCTCTGAGTTTTTAATCCCAGTCACTGTATTATTCATGTCTGAAAATTCTATTTGGGTATTTTTCAGTCTTATAATGTTAATTTAATACTTTGATGTTTCCGGCATATTTGTTAAAGTTCACTGTGCTTTAAAAAGAAGGGACAACACCAGTTGACTAAACTGGATGCTCTAAGTCTTTGTGATTCAAATGTCTTCTTGTTATCGGTTCTAGTTCATACGTAAATTTTTTTTTCTAGTTTGCCAATTGATATGCAGTTGCTTATTATTCTTTGCTTAAAAAATGATATTTCAGCAGTTGGAATAAACTCAAATCCAGTTCAAGATTTTACAGTTATTGGTCTATCTACTTCATATGTAATCATATAACCAATCCATGTGAAAGTTGTCTGAGGAAGGTGTTTTTTTTTTTTTTTCTTTTCTTTTTGTTTCTGTTTTCCATCCCCTATTTTGCAGAGTCACAACAGCAATTTCATATGCCTAGGGGTAAAATGTGGAAAACAAGTTTAAAGCTGATTTATTATTACCAAAAGATATAACATCTGTAAGTAGGAAAAGTCCCCCAGAAGGACATCTACCTTGGTTGGATGCTGGGTTCTTATCTTTGCTTTTTAGCTCTCTAGTGTTTATTTATTGATGGATGTATTCAGAGTGAAAGTGGCTTTATAGTTTATTACTCCATCTGCTTTTCTTGTTAGACTTTGATCCAAAATTTGGCCTGCAAGTTTCTTGTTCTCTTTTTGAATCATCAATATGTGTTTGTCAATCCAACATTTTAATTATTTTCAGAAGAATGTTTGGTTTAAAAACAACCAATTCACCAAAGTAAACTGGAACTCTTTCAACCAAGACTCTTTAGGGGAAAAGTTAATTTGTTAGAAGACTCAATGCTCATCAATACCCATCAACTATATGAAGTATCCCTCCCTTAGGGGATGACAGAATCTTTTAATAATGTATGACCAAGAAAACATCTCTCTTCATTATACAAGCTATTTTTAACTTAACAAAAATATAACTCAAGAAATAGTTATGCTGCAGAGTTTTCTATCTCCTAAGCAATTCTGATTTTATAAAACCCTATCCCTTTGAAAGTATGTGCTAAAAATCTTTTTATTTATTTTCTCAGCTTTGAAATGCTCTCTTTTTATTCACATTCCTTGAAGATAATTCAATATTCGGTTTAAAGTATAATTTGCTAATAAGTACTAAAGTCAAGCCTACAATTGTTAGTGAGCTCTATTACTGATGATGTATTAAATCAAGTGAGAAGGGAAACAAATTAATGAATCTAATTGTTCTCCACTCCAGGCAGTAATGTTCAGAGGTTCACAAATCAAGTAAGAGTTTCAGAAGGCCTGGAAAAAAGTGGCTTTTAATGCAGTCCCAAGTATGTTGCTGCTTGACATCTGAAGAACCCAGGGGCCACTTTCAAATACTAGAAGACACTCTCATATCTCATTATCTAACGGATTCTTGGTTTTATTTCTGTCAATAGACTCAGATGCCATGCTTATAATTTTATGGCTTAAAGCCTTACTAATGCTCATATTCATTTACTATAAACTTTATTAAGAGCAACACATACAAACCTAAATGTTCTCTAATTTAGTTGTCCTTAATTAACAAAAAGATTAAATAAAGGGCATATTAGGAAACAAAGAGTATATCGCATTCCATAACCAGAGGGAACAAGAGAATTTACTAATTTCAAAATGACCGTAAGCTGCAAAGCACCATTGCATAATAAATTAGACACCGAATATATGTTGAACCATTCTTGCATCTCTGAAATGAAGCCCACTTGGTCATGATGGATTATTTTAATTTGTTATAGATTCTCAATGACTACCATGAGAAAGTAAGATGTATTGTATGTGCAGTATATTCAGTAAAATTAAGGCTTATCTAAATGAACATCAAAATATTTGAGTAAACTATGTATCGGCTTATTTTAATTACTTATGACAACACTAGAGTGCATTTACTTCAAAAGTAATTCCAAGTAGTAAACATCTGCATGATCTTAGAATGTATTACAACTTTTTCATTGCTATATTTAGTTCAATAACATAATGTTTGCTTTGGGACTGTGTTCATTCAATTATTCAACAAATATTTAGAATGTCTAGAATGTTTCTGGCATTGTGCTACCTATTGTGGATATAAGGAAAATGAAGATACAGTTCCTGCTCTTAAGGGTTTGTGATCTCTTAAAGAAGACATACCTAAAAAAAAATCAACATAGCATGTTACATTCTATAATATAGGTACACAGAGTGCTGAGGTGCAAAGAGGTATTTAACTTACAGAGAATGATTAAGGTAGGTTTACAGGGAAAGATCACTTAAAAACCTCAGTCCAGAATGATAAATAGGTTTTTGTCAGGTAAAGCAGAGTTGTTCAGGGAAGTAAGCATTCCACATAAAGGGAAAAATTCTATGGAAAGGGGTACGAATGAGAAAGAACAAGGTGAAATTAAAGAAACTCTAGTGGTTGATTAAGGTTAGTGGGATCTAGTTCACAATTATAATAATTATAAAAGAGGAAGTAATATTTTTCAAGTACTGTATAGTTTTTTATTTTTATGTACATTTTTTGTGGTACAATGTGTGGAATGACAGAGGAGATGCAACATTAATACCTTACTAAGGAAGAAATGAGTGGCAAAAGAGAAAAGGAAGTAGTTAGTCCATGTTTACTAAAGACCACTGGAAATTGGCTTTCTTTAGTTCTGATTTTAGGAAGATTTACAACAAGAAAAAATGAAGATGAAACCTTTATTTTCTGTTTCAATCAGACATAGTCATTGTCAGATTTAAAAGTCTTCATTAGATGAGCCCAGAGAGAAGAATGAAATTGATAATTACACCAAAGAAGAAACCAGGCACTTCTTTCCTTTTGAATTTCCTGTCCAGGAGAGCAACTTGTTCTTTTTGTAGTATTAGAGATGACATTTAGTTCTTATCCCTTATCTACAAAATGAGAATATAACACTGCACATATATACACTAAGTGCAGTTTTCATATTTCAATTAAGAAATAAGTGGCTCACGCCTGTAATCCTAGCTTTCTGGGAGGCCAAGGCGGGCGGATTGTTTGAGCTCAGGAGTTCGAGACCAGCCTGAGCAAGAGTGAGACCCCGTCTGTACTAAAAATAGAAAGAAATTAATTGGACAACTAAAAATATATAGAAAAAATTAGCCAGGCATGGTGG